>JACSYO010001822.1:332500-556274 GCA_016806645.1 Ophiodon elongatus
TGTTGTAATCTTCTACTATTTATGTATTTATGTTTCTTTATTTTTTTTTCTTTTCTTTTTTTCTTTCCTCCTATTATGTTAAATCAACCCAATTTGTCCATTCCTATGAGGTGTCTGGCGAGACAGTTCTCTCCCTTGAACACATTCATGACCTCACTGCTCTCCAAAGGCAGATCAAGGGTTGTTTAGCTCCGTAGCAGAGCCTCCTTTACCGCTCTGCAGAGCACACCCTGGTATAAGGACGGTCCTAACATCTCGGACTGTGGTGACATCATCTACAGCTCCGCCTCCAAAAACATTCTCAATGAACTAGACCTCATCCACCAAACCGCCATCCGCTTCGTCACCGTGCTGATTGATTGATTGATTGATTGATGTTTTATTGTCTTTTTGCCCGGGTCGTCATTGTGAATGAGAACTGTTCCCCAATTGACATATCTGGTTAAATAAAGGTAAAATATATATTTTTTAAATGCAATGCACCAAAATACACCAAAACAAATTCCTTAACCTACGAATACACCGGATTGTGATGGTGGTGAAAGATGGCTTTTCTTGTTGTGTAACGTGTGAATGCCCCGTGAGATCAGGCTCAATAAATGATCCTATTTCTCCACTTTTGTGTGTTTGTCATTAAGTCATTTCAAAACATGGTGTGAAGATATTTTGTAAAAATATAAAACATTAATTTCATGTTATTGTATTAAAAGGGCTGTCAAACAATGGTTTCATTTCCTGGTCATATATTCTCTCTCCCTCTCTCTCTCTCTCTCCGTGAGTGTGTGTGTGTGTGTGTGTGAGTGTGTGTGTGTGTTGTGAGGCCAGGTGACATTCCAACACACTTGTCTAACATGCTGTTGCAGAGCAGTGACGTGTTAAGCAGCAGGCTCAGGTCATATAAGCTGAGCTCAGATAAACTCTTCCTCCCTGAACCTGTCTCATGAACATTCTGTTTCCAACCACCGGCACCCGAGAGGAAACGTTACTGTCCAGGACATCAGGGCTGGAATTATATGATTTCTAGAAGAGAAGAAATTCAATACAGCATGATGTTCATTTAGTAAGTTATGATCCATTTGGAGTCAAAGAGACCATAGAGCAGGGTATGCTTTAGGGCGGGGCTTACTGTGATTGACAGGTCGCTACCACGGCATTGTCCGGTCTGAGAGTTGTGTTTTCATCTTATTCAGCGTTCAGTTGCACTTGGCTTCACTCGCTCGTGTCAACTCTGGTTACAAAAAAAAACTAGAAGGCGAGGGCCAAAATGCAAAACTCAAAACTGCGGCCCACAAACCGATAGGTGGTGTCACGGTGACTACATCCACTTCTTATGTAGTCTATGCTCAGACCCTGCTGGCTCCCCCTGAAGGACACAATTGTAATTACGGCCCACTATACAAAAGTGTTTTGGCCAATGCACAACCAGCTCATATAGTAATGTTTTACTATCCTGCTGCATACCTTCACACATGTATCTTTACTGAGAATATGCCATTAATGGTATTAAGGGTTAATTAATATATCATTAAGAGAATTCCTATGAGAAAGATTTCCACTGAGGACAAGATCATCATGTCAACATTCTAACGTTCCTCAGTCGGAGGCATTTTCCCCGTTGCTTTTGGTTACATGTTATTTAAAGACTTGTGTGTACAGGTATAACAATTGTCACGTTTCTACTGGCAATTACATTTTTTTTATTATGATTGCTAACAATCACATTTTGATATATTTGGAAAACAGCCAAGCCTTAAAGCTGCTAAATTCCATATTCAGAGCATTAATATAGCATCAAACAACTATTATCTATGTAAATATATATAGTGGAGTGATGTCTACCTCAGCAGAGAAGGAAGTCGCCCAACCTCCGTTTCCCCCTCAGGTAAACACTGCCACCACTGTTGCACATGTTAGCACCGTTAGCACCGTTAGCTGTGAGCAGCTGATTCAGCCGTACTCAAGTATTTCCATTTCTGTACTACTTTATACTACGTGTACTCCACTGGACTTCAGAGAGCATTAGACCAGATTGGGAGCATTTCGGTTGCCTCCCAGCGACTCTGGACGTGGTGACGCCTGAGCCGGCGCTAACGGTGCAAACTAAGGCAACAGTGCTGACGGAGCTAACGGTGTTTAGCTGGGGGAAACCGGAGGGCGGGCGCTACGCTTCCACTATGACGCACAGCCCACACAGGGAGAGACTTCTCTGCTCAGGGAGACGTCACCGACGGCGTCTCTATAGACAATAGTTGTTTGCTGCTACATCGATGCTCTGTCCTATCAACCACCCAGCAGGGTAGACAATAGTTATAATCGGCTCCGCCTCCATTAAAATGCTGCTGACACATTAAAATGACTTCATTATGGTACATTGTGCTGATATTACTTCTGTATTTTAAGTGACATTCAGTGCAGGAGTTTTACTTGCAATGGAGCATTTTTTTACATTGCAGTATTGCTACTTTTACTAGTAAAGGATCTGAATACTCAGGGCATTTTTACTTCCAGAAGAGAACAAGAACTGTGAGGACCAGTTGAATCAGAACAGGCTTCATGTGGAATTTCCAAGGACTCAGATGTCAACGTGGTGAAGTCCTCTCAACTCTGATATAAAGAGAGGTTTGTACGCCCCCATTCCCCCGATGGCTTCCCTCACCTGTTTCATACTAATATGACTGTCCTCTCGCGTCCTCTCTCAGATCTCCCGTCCCGGTTGCGTTTGTCTTCAAATAGCCCGGTGGGGCAACAATCTTCAAAGGCCGGTGACCTTTAGAGGTTCGGTCCAGGATGAGAACTGATGAAGCAGCTTTCATGACACAGGACAGCAGCTGCCCACCAAACAAGGCGCTGTCCCACTTTGATTTCTCTTTTCCTCGTTACCATTTAAACCTGCAGATCACTTATGATATTAATTAGTATTCGGGAGCCCACTAAATCCATCCAGTCTTGATTTCATTCTTATTAGTAGATGGAGGTGGCCTTGAGTAATTCACCATTCTCACAGCAGATTCTGACTTGTCAAACCCCCCCAAAAAATAGTAATGCCAATATTTTATTCAGATGTACCAGTGCTGCAGCTCATTGATATGTCCACCTGGCTCACATACAGTAAAGTCAACAGAGCCATCATCTGTTGTGTTATTTACACCTGTCAGAGGATGGAAAATGCTCACATTTAAAGCTCATATATTGTAGTAAGTGATTATTATTATTATTATTATTATTATAAAGCAGGTGTAGGTGCTATATAAATAGAATAAATGAGTCCTAAAACCCAGAAATGAGTCAGCAGTTTTGCACTTCAGGTTCCCTCGTCTTGAAGACAACAGGTTGTTATGTGTTGTTGGTAAGACCTGGAATAAGGTCCGTGGTTCTGAAGAGCCTCTGAGCTGCGTGTAGCTGACACACACCGTGAGTTTCCGGCTGCAGTGACGCTGTGTGGGCGGCGACAGCGCAGACGTGTGAGACCAGAACCGTTGACCAATCAGAGCAGACTGGGCTTAACGAGACACAGGGCGAGTACAGGTGCGCTCAGTGTTTTTTGAACATTAAAGCATGTAAATATGTTCCAGTATAAAAATACAAGTTTGAACCTGAAAGTGAGCACGACATGTCCCCTTTAAGACCTCCTCCCTTTACTTCTAAGTGGCAGCGAGACAGCAGAAGAACTACAGAGTGACATTACGGCTGGATTACGTCTGTAATGTGAGCCAACGTGACGCTGTGGCGAGTCGGCGTTTGCTGTGTTGCATCAACCTGAAACCTGATCTTGTATCACAAGTGTCCTGCCACTCAACAAGTATAACTCCAACTCTATTCATCTCTCTCTCTTCAACAGCTGTGCGGGCGTTCAGTGTGTGACATCTAACTGATCTGTGAACTGGATCTTCTGAGGGGAGTGTACCGGACCATCGTCAGCTTGTTAACGTGGGAAACAGTTACTGCCCGGTTATGAAACACAGCATCATCCATCACCTCCGACTCACAAGGTTCCAGCTTCCACTGGATTTGGGAGATTGTAACCCGAAAACCCGTTGAGACGCAATCAAGCCGACAGTTTTACACTTATTAACAATCATAAGAAATAAATAATGTCATGACTAATAAGTAAACAAAATAATAATAATTCCACAACAGGCTAACAGACAGAATGATGATAATGCAACACGTCCACGTCCCTATACGGTACAACAGGCAGCCTTCTGAAGGACCCATGTGACCTCCGAGGTTACGCTTTGGTTAAATTCAGGCAACTAAAGCGCTTCTCTCCTGGCCTGCTCACTAACATTTAAACGGAAAATGTTTCAGAGCAAAATGTACACATTTCAATGGAGTTGCCGCAATCAGTGGACCTGGCCAAGCAGAAACGCAACAACGCAACACGACAACGTGACCGCTACAAACAATCACCGCTAACGGACTTCCTCTCCAAACATTCCGTAACGAGCGTAACATTACGCAAAGTCAACAATGTGCTTACGTACTGACTTAGTTACGCAAAGTAAATCAAGCTGTTGACTTTTGGTTTCACAGGGAACACGGAGCCGTTTACGCTTAGTGGACTTTCCCGCTCGCTACACTTGTGATGTCACCGCGTTAACCATTCTGCGTGACGTTCAATAACGGTCACTCCTTGTACTACGCCACCTGCTCTAACCGAATGCAAAAAAACTTCGACATGCTACGTCTCCAGGAGTTTGCAGAAACATGCCAAGGTTGTTTTTCCTGGCGACTGGGCTGCAAAATCATTATTTATTGATGCATACAAATCAACTTGGTGAGCCTGGCACCGCGGTAGTGAACAGTCTTGAGGACCTTTGAGGTAACTCAGAGGCCACAGTCCAGAAGAGAGGGACCAGCAGTCCACGGTACAAACTCTCTTGAATACATTGTGTTAACTTCCCCAGCTCGGTGGCTGAAACGATGGATCGGTAATCTATTGTAACTGGGAGGAGTTTTTCTGGAGGTGTCTGAAAATGACATGTACACATATGTTTTAAGCATGAAAGATTTAGGATTAAGGAAAAGCTGGATCCACATGCTGCGTTTACACATGAAACGACGTAAACACCTTTGGAACACAATCACAAATGTGTCGTGGCTTTCTACAGAAATATATTCCGCCCCCTTCCGCGCTGAGGGAAGCCGGAGGTCCTCCAGGTGGTCGTGTGGTGATGGTGTCCTAAGTCAGGAAGGAGTTTCATGTACCCGTCTATTGTGACAGCTGACTTTTGTCTTCCCACACAGCGTAAACAGTTTTGTAATTTAACAGTATGCTTTTGGTTCCGGGAACAAAATCCAAATAAACATTTTTGGAAAAGACATAAACACAATAAGGTTTCCAAAAGAAACCGTTACAAACTGGTGGTGGCAGCCTGTAGATCCACAACAACAAATACACATAAGACGAAGACGATCGTAAGACGGTGACGCCTTCTCCCAGAATGTCACAGGCTGGTATCAGCCGTCTTCATCTTTGGGGCACTGACGGAGTTGGCTAGTGCTGCAGTGTCGGGCTGGGCGTCCCGGCAGAAGAACACAGCAGGGTTCTTACAGGCCCACATTGCCACCTCTCCTCCCCCTCCTCCTTTGCTGGGACTCGAACTGGACAGCCGGCTGCTATTATTCACCCCGACACGACTCACGTAGCGGTCCCTTATCCTCTCCGCCTGGTTGAGCCGGATTTCCCGGTTCTGGGTCTGGCCCGAGAGGTACGCTGCAATGTTTCTGGTCCGATAGCCCTCCTCTCTGCTCCGCCCCAGTAACATGGAGATATTGGGGTTCCTCAGGGCGTAGATCAGAGGGTTGATGGCGCCGTTGGCCCAGGCGAGCCAGATGGCCACTGTGTCCATCGCAGGGTTGAACGTGTAGTCCCCCATTGCCGTAACCAGCCCCATCAGACAATATGGACCCCAGCAAAAAATGATGAAGACGATCATAATCAGAACCGTGGTGGCGGTTCGCATTTCACTGTAGAATCGCAGCAGGTACGCGTACGTGGTCACGGGCCGGACTCGGATCTCAGAGAGACGGACCGTCTTGCAGATGTTGTAGTGACAGAAGCACATGAGGGAGAAGGGCAGTAGAAAACACACGGCGATGAGGCAGACGCTGTAAGCCGTCCCCATGCGGGAGGTCCCCGAGTGGAACACGTACATACAGTGGTAGAAACCTCGCTTATGGATCTCTGGCGGCGTGGGGACCAACAGATACCACGGCAGAGAGAAGAGCACTGCAGTCACCCACACGGCTATCAACAACTGAGTCGCTTTCTGACGCCCTATTTTGGCCTGTGGCTGCCTGACTATGGCGTAGTACCTGTCAAAGGAGATCAAAGTCATAGTCAGGGTGGAGATGATCCCAAAGCAGGTGTTGAAGAAGCCGTTGGCCACGCAGAAGCGGTCCCCGAACATCCAGGCGCCGTCCTTGCTGAAGAGCATGACGAAGGAGAAGGGCAGACACAGGACGGCCGCGAGGAAGTCGGACAGCGACAGCGACATGATGAAGGCGTTGGTCACCGTCCGGAGCTGTCGGTGCTTGATGATGACGACGACCACCGCGGAGTTGCCGAGGCTGGAGAGGAGGAAGATGGAGAGCAGCACCAGGGCCTGGGTGGCCACCGCGATGCCCTGCAGGACGGAGTTGCTCTCGGCGGCGCTCAGCACCGACGGCGTGGACGCCTGGTGGAACAGACTGAGCTCGCTCCCTCTTTGGTCTCTGAAGGTCGACAGGTTTCCTGTGCTGCCCACTGTGGCCTCTGTGGTGGCGGTCACCAGGCTGGTCACTATGGAAACCACCCTAAAGAAACAACAACAAAAAGAGAGAAAGAGGCAGAAATCATTGTACATAATCTGGACACAATAAGTCGTCACAGCACCTCGTGCATATTCCAACATTTTAATGTTTTTTTGGTACTAGTGTGATACAGTACTTGACTTCTGGAAACAAAACCAAAACAATACTGCTTTCGCTACGTTACTTGGCGAAATATACGTTGCTCGATCTGATGGCTGCCTGGGCCAAGTGGGACATTTACGAGTGGTCGACTCCATTTGAACTTTTATGGAGCGGCTCAACTGTTCTCAACGTCGCTCTCAACTTTCTCAACAGCCAAAGACAGCACTGAAATATATTTCTGAAGACATTTAAGGTGAGAGCTATTTTCCTTCGGGCGCCGTGGAATCTTACAAATATCATTAGGAGCACTAAGAAGAGGTGGGAAACGTAGATCTTTTCACAGATTATCTGTCTCGTGTATTACTGTCAGGATATAGTGACAGCTTGAGCAAATATGACAAAAGGTTATATTTTATTAAAGTTACCAACTGCAGTTTTAAGCCGTAACCAGCTGTTAAAGGGGGCAGGGCTATGGTAGCCATTGGTCGCAACATATAATCTGCATTAAGAGAAAAGGTCTGGATTTGTTTAAAGCAAACCAATTAGTGGAGGTAGACCTTGGTGTCCAGTCTGAAATGAAATGTGCAGGACTAGAAACAGTGTGGCTGAGAAAGGGCAGGCTCCTTCAAAATAAAATATTGAGAGCGGAGGTTATTATGTCTTCCCACAGCGCAAATAAAAAAATTCAATATCACACCACTCTCACCGCTGTAAATAATGCAATGAATTTGGTATTACTTTAGACTTCCACACGGCTTCGGGGGCCCCGTGTTCTGGAACATGCCACAGATTATAAATGTTTATTGTTTCCCGTCCTGAGGGAGTTGTTTTCAGGAATTTGTAACCACACCCGTGACGCTGTGGGGCCAATATCTGATTTATTTTTAAGACCGTCAGTCGACTCTACGTTAGAAATATGAAATCAATTCCCCATGCAATTTTTATGTCTGATGAAATGAGCTAGTTTCTCTATTTTGACAGTTAAATATATGTTTGTGTCAGCTATGGCTCCAGGAAAGGGTAAAAAGGTTGAGTGGAATTCTTGGATAACTTGCCTACCTCAAGTCATTCTACGACTCCCACACTAAATGTGCACAGTGCAATATGAATGTGAAAGCAGAGAGGAGAGTGGATGGACAGAGTGAGCTACCTTGGCACAACAGGCGAGGGAGTGCCCAGCTGGTTGGTGAAGCTCTGGCCGGAGGGGTCAGCCGTGTAGTTGGTGCCGCCGCTGCCCCGCAGGGCCGTGCCGACAGGCGAATCCATCGATGAAGCGCGAACACAGCACAACGAGAGTCATCCATTCAGATTAGTCAGTCCACGTTGGTTTCATGGACTCTAACGGAGCCGCTGACCACTCCTCCTCTGCCAGTTGTAGTTTTTCTATTTTCATTATGTCCAAATCCATCAACGGGAGATAGGGGAAAAGACAAGGGGACGTCAAATCCGTAAACATGGGCTAACACTGATGTATCAAGCTCGTTTGAATTCACTCTCATAGTGAAACATCGAGGATTTTGTTTTTTAAATAATGGCAGTAAAGAAAACGTGTTTAAGATTAAAACATAGTGTAACACCTGAGCCCTTTGTTTTTATATATGCATATATGATAGCAATGTTTTACACCACTGTTGAAAACACTCAGTTGCTCCGTGTGTAATTACATGGAAGGTCAATTATGCCTCGTTGTTGTAACACAATACTGGCTCTGCATTGTGGAGGCCACAAAGCTCCCCGGGGCCCTTCTCCTATAGAGGCCCAGCTCTCAGGATTCATAGGACATGGACTGATGCCGCACCTGATCCACAGGAGCCCATTAGAGAGAGTGTACAGATGGAGCCACTTCAGGGGATCATTATCTAGAATGTGTCACTCTGATATGAGTTCATTGTTTTAAGAGGCTCTTTTTCTCTCTCTTGTGTTTTTGCCAGTTCCATTTTAATTATCTTGGTGGACATATAGCTGTAATTCCATTTACATATACACTTTCGATGACATATTGGGCCAAAATATGTGATTCACGTTATCATTTAGATTGTTAGCGATGTCAGATTACATTCACGTTAAAATGTTGCCATATTATGATATATTAAACAGCATTTACCACTGCATGATACTTGATACAGGTCTTACTAATACTGTAATGCTGCTGTGATGTGACAATAACAATTTATCCTATTACAGTCTGAAAATATACAAAAACCTTTTACAAGCCAATTAGCATTTGCAGCTGTTTAAAGGTTTAGCATGTTGCCTAAAACAAAGCCCCCCCACCCACACACACAAAAAAACTCACTGTTTCCTTATAAGAGCATATCAATAATAACTAACCCGGAAGTTAGCTATTTGTTTACATTCCGTAAAAAAAAACGTTTTGTTAAAGCCCGTTTGCTAACATTTGCATAACTGCCCGTTATTCGGCAGTGGAGCGCGGGTCACTGGTCCCTCTCGTCCTCGTGTCGTTATCTCGGACCGAGTCACTCACAACGTGTCCACGAGAACCTCCACGCACGCGAGCCGTGCCTCGCCATCGGTCGTGTCTTGTTTTCCCTCCGTGGTTCGCGCCTCGTCCGACGGAGCGCGAGCGCTTCCTCTGGACGCGTCCGCGCGAGAGAAAGAGAGAGAGAGACAGAGAGACAGAGAGCGAGAGAGAGACAGAGAGAGAGAGACAGAGATAGAGATAGAGAGAGAGACAGAGAGAGAGAGACAGAGACAGAGAGAGAGAGACAGAGACAGAGAGAGAGACAGAGATAGAGAGAGAGACAGAGACAGAGAGAGAGAGACAGAGAGCGACAGAGAGAGAGAGAGACACACACACACACACAACTCCGTGTCGGTAACGGCAGCTTCCTACTGGGCTGTGTGCTCTTCAGAATGTGGCCCTTTGAAAAGCCTTTCGTGGAGAAGAAAGTCAGTCCATTTTTTCTTCTCTTTTTGTCCTCCCCCTTCCCTCCTTTCAGCTGCTTCAACGCCGCTGGAAGAGAAAAGAAAACCAGCAGCTCCCACCCCGTTGATTTCTGTACGGGGGACAAATACTACTACCTTTCTCTATCCCTCCATCATGACAGCTGTGGAACCAGACGAGACCAGCGTCAGATTCCAGGTGTGAACGCGACTCCGCACGAGCTCACCAACTCGCATCTCTCTCTCTCTCTCTCTCTCTCTCTCTCTCTCTTGGGCTCTCTCTACCTACAATCCCTTGCTCTCGCTCCCTCTCTGAAACCCCGCCCCCCCAATATGAAGCTCACTGCTTCGTGTGACGTTTGATGCAGTTGCCATGGTAACTGGTGATAGATTTTTGCATCCCTATCCCTTGTAAAATGGCATTACGAGGTGTTTGCAAAAGACACTGTTGGAAACTGTTCCATCAACCCTGCGACGCAGCGGATGTTTCCCACAGACAGGAGTTGACCGTGTTGAGTGGTTCTGTTAGGCGACACAGGAAAGTCTGTCACGGCGGGTTTGTTGGTCTACAGAATCTGACATCTGACATCTCTGATGCTCGTAGACTAGTTAGACCAGAGAACACCAAACTGTAGCAGCAGCTGTAGTCCAACCACGAGCCACAAGCAATCTGAATTCAAGTAGCTAAGCCAACCGCTCCGTGAGAGTAATATCAAGTCTGGACCCCCCTCTGGCCTCCATCAATGTACATTTTTTTACCCCACATCAGACCACCGAGAGCGAAATTGTAATTATTCATATAGGCAGTGATAAATAAAACATAGGTTGACGCTGAATGAGTATTCTTGTGTTTATTGTTATATCTGTATTTTTGAGAGGCAAAATATATATATATTTTTTTTTTGTTATTTGTTAAAATAAATCATTTCTAAATCTCAGTATCATTTATAAAACCTTTTTTCTCTCCATTATTGAAAATCTGATTAAAACCTTGCTTCAACAGCGACACCTGCGGGACAGGCAAGAAAGTGGTGGTGGGGGATGAGGGGGCAGAGGAGGACAAGCTGCTGCAGTCCTCCTCTAAGGACGGGACCTCAAAGGACGGGACCACTAAGGACCGGACCTCTAAGGACCGGACTTCTAAGGACGGGACCTCTAAGGACCGGACCTCTAAGGACCGGACTTCTAAGGACGGGACCTCTAAGGACCGGACCTCTAAGGACCGGACTTCTAAGGACGGGATCTCTAAGGACCGGACCTCTAAGGACCGGACTTCTAAGGACGGGATCTCTAAGGACCGGACCTCTCCTAACAATCTAATATAACCTTTTACAGTTTGTAAACAATGATGACGTACGTAAGTCTATGCACGCACAGAAGGACGGCGGAGTCCAATAGCTTGTCAAGCCATGTAAGGGCATTGACCTCTTCACAGGATTTCTAGCAGAGCCAAGCTCCAAAACTGAGATGTTGTGCAGTAATCTATTATTGGTATGAATCGTACAGCGCTAACTGACTCATTTTACAAAGTGTGTGCTGCTCAGACTCTGGCTGCCTTCAGAACCACCAGGACCCTAATCTCTTTTAATGATCTGCAGTGGCAGAGTGTCGGGACAGTGGAAAGCGAGCGCCACTCGTTCGGAACCTGTCGAGAAGTACAGCCCCTGGCTTACAAGGAATACATACACCAATACAAACCGGCTCTTAATACTGCACGCTCCACCTACTACTGCAGTATCCAATCCGGTTCGCCAACTTCAAGGTCCTCTACTCCTCAATAAATAAACTTCTAGACGATATCTCCCACTCCTCCACAGCTGAGGAATGTAACTGTTTCCTGTCCTTCTACAAAGACCAAATTGAGACCATCTACAACCAAGTAGTCACCTACGCCCCATTTCAATCCAAATTCAGATCCCATCACAGAAACCGCCCTGATCAAAGTCACCACTCCCTCAACATCCTAATCCTACTTGACCTCAGTGCAGTCTTTGACACCATCAACCACTGCATCCTCCTCTCCTGCCTTGAGTCCTCCCTCCACATTACTGGCAGAGCCGCCCTCTCCTGGTTCAAGTCATACCTCTCCGACTGTGAAGAGTTCATTAGTATCAATAAATTCAAGTCTGACACAGCCCCAGTCTCTCAAGGTGTCCCCCAAAATTCGGTACTCGGTTCCCTCCTCTTCATCCTCTACTTGTTCCCCCTTGGCAACATCATATTGTCTCCACTTCCCCTGCTATTCTGATGACACCCAGCTCTACATCTCCACCAAATCCACCACCCACTCCACCATCACCAACTGCCTCACAGATATAAAGCGGTTGCCGCTGGATTCAAGCCAACTTTCTCGAACTCAACAGCGAAAAATCTGAAATCCTCGTCATCGGCCCCAAATCACGAAACAAATCCCACCTCAACCTCGCCCTCTGCATCGATAGCACCACTGTTCCTGCTTCCACACATATCCATAACCTTGGTGTCCTTCAAACGTAAATATCACATCACAAAAACCGCCTTCTTTCATTTAAAGAAATTCAAGACCTCCACTGGCTCCCCATCCAGCAAATAATCCAGTTCTAGATTCTCCTCATCACACACAAAGCCCTCCACAACCCTGAACCCCTTCATACCTTTCTGACCTCGTGCACCGACACGCTCTCACCACCAACCTCCTGACCCCCCTACTCTGTCCGAGCATTGGACCTGGGGGGACAGGGCCTTCTCCATTGCTGCCCCCTCCCTCTGGAATGCTCTCCTCCAGCACAACAGCATTCTCCGTCAGTCGCCACTTTCAAAACTGCACTTAAAACTCATTTATTTGAATCTGCTTTGAACCTGTGATGCTAGTTATGTATGTTTTTGTTTTGTTTCTTACTGTTATGTCATCTCTCTTGTTTGTATTGCAATTGCTTTTATTGTTTCTGTTTTTACCATGTAAAGTGCCTTTGAATACGTTTTAAAGCGCAATACAAATAAAATGTATTATTATTATTATTATTATTGATATCCCCATAGCTCTTCACAGGCTCCTCTTCTCACAAATATCAGTAGATGGGTATCAATGATGTTCTGGACGGTTTCAATCGCCCGCTGTAGAGCCCTCCTGTCCTGTGCCGTGCACACCCCATGCCAGTTTGTAACGTTTGAGTCAGGGTGCTTTCTATTGCTCCTCTGTGAAAGTTAACAAGAACTTGTAACTGGAATTTTACCTTCTTAAGTTTCCTTGATAAATACAGCCATTTATGAGCTTTCTTCACCAGGATGGAGATGTGTGAGGACCCTGTCTTGTTTGTGATTCTGATTCCCAGGAACTTAAAGCTGCTGACTTGCACCACCTCAGCTCCATCGATGTACTGTAGAAAGGGGTGTGCGTCTTCATCTCCTTTTTTCTAAACTCAACAACCAGCTCCTTGGTTTTACTGACGTTGAGCAGCAGGCTGTCTCATTGTTGTTTGAATGAACCTTCAAACAACAATGAGACAACCCTTGCGATCCACAGCATGCACTGATTCTTTTTAGGAAATATTGTAAGCCACATGTTTTAGAGCCTAATTTTTTGTTGAACACAAGAAAGTAGAGATAAGTCACCAAAGTGTAGCAATGATAATAGTTTTTTTTATAATACTTTTCAAGCTTAGGCAGAAAGGTTTAATTTTAAAAGATTTACAGAATAAAAATGTTAAAATCAGAAACCCATGTAAGCCCCATGCCCCCTTGTTTTTGTCTCCTGTACTCCCCAACCTTTTGAGTCACCAGCCACCAGTGATTAGCATGACAGGTTTATAAGCAGTGCTCGAAGTGGGCCAGTAATCACATGAACACAGCACCTCCACGAAGAGGAGCAGGAAGAGAGCCTCACGGAGCAGGTAAGTACGAAGAGGCAGAGGAGGACCGGTGAGGACAGCCATGAAGACTCGGAGCCCTGGACCTCAGGCCTCGTCTTCTCCTCAACCAGGACCAGTGAAGAGGACTACAGGGACCCGGCACCCTCGACCACAGGCCTCGTCTTCTCCTCAAGCAGGACCAGTGAAGAGGACTACAGGCACCCGGCACCCTGGACCTCAGGCCTCGTCTTCTCCTCAACCAGGACCAGTGAAGAGGACTACAGGGACACGGCACCCTCGACCTCAGGCCTCGTCTTCTCCTCAACCAGGACCAGTGAAGAGGACTACAGGGACCCGGCACCCTCGACCTCAGGCCTCGTCTTCTCCTCAGCCAGGACCAGTGAAGAGGACTACAGGAACGCATCCTGTTTGTACATATCTGGGGGCAGGATTGTCCCGTTGTAGTCTTGAGGGCTGACAAAGACCCAGGTAGCTTCCCTCGTGTCTAGCTGGGTCGGCGATCTTGCTCCAGGTTTATTATTCTCTTTTGAATAGTAGTTCCCTTGAATAATAATGTATAAGACATGTACATAAATGTATGAATAGGTTACTATGCGAGACACTGGTCTGACCATTGGGAGCAATGTGGGTTTCTCATTGTTGAGTCTAACAGCACTTTAAATGAGTACCAAATAATAAAAAAATATATTAAATACATTTATTTTTTTATAAATAAGCTGTTTTTCGCATCGACTGTACACGTTTTCCCGTTTATCAATGTGCTGTTGTCAGTGTTGTAACTTTGAATAAAGTCCTTTAATAAAACGTGGTTTCCTGTTTGTGCCGCCTCATTTTCGTCCGCATCCGGTTTGCGTATTCGTTGACTACCAGATGAAAACACGGTAGCACCGAGGCCAAGAACCTTGTTTGAATCATTACTGGAACATAATGGGTGAGTTAAAGTACCATTTAATTCACCATCTTCATCCGACGGCAGCGTGACGCCGGTAGTTTAACCGGAGCGTCGCATCCCTGAGTGGAGCTTTGCTAGCGTTAGCTCAACCAGCTAGTCAGCTAAAAACAGCCCAATGCACCTGACGTGCTCTAACGTTAAGTCAAACGAACCGACGAGGGGGGTCGTGACAGTTTATACGCCGACCAGTAAACGCACTATTGTGTGCCAGTCGCAGACATTTGGCGACGTTTACAGTTACATCCGGAACCAGCTTGTGGTTGTTGGTCGCGAGCTCCCTTTAATAGAAAGCTATAAGCTGTCACGTTGGTCTGAAACAGCCGTCACTGCCTTGTCTCACTAAAATAACTAGACACCGATTCGATCGACACCGATCGTATGAGCTGATATACACTGAGAGACTTCTCCTCAGTATCCAGAGTGTTGCAGACAGCGTTAGAGGATTCTATGGAAAAGGTGGAGGACGAGAGCTTGACGTTTGTTTTCGTTGAGATATTTTTAGATGCGGCCTTCAGTTTAATAAACCATTTGTAATGTAACCCAGTGGCGCATAACTGTAACGTGTCTGTGTAACGTGTCTGTGTAACGTGTGTAACGTGTCTGTGTAACGTGTGTAACGTGTCTGTGTAACGTGTGTAACGTGTCTGTGTAACGTGTCTGTGTAACGTGTCTGTGTGTGCTTTCAGCGGTGTCCATGAGTTCAACATGTCCGGGCACCTACTGCGGCAGGATGATGGTCAACGGGTCGGTGGAGGGGGAGTGTGGTGTGAGTACTGAAGATGAAGATGTGTGTGTCTGACTAGTCACGTGTCAACGCAAGAGAGCCGGGTGGGTGTCATTTAGTGCAGATGTGGGGTTGGTATCCAGGTACCAGGCTTCCTAAGGTGGTGATGTTCTACCTGAATGTACTGTCACCAAAGAAAGGTGTTTTTGATATTTGGCCCGTCCCCGTCTTGTATGTAAATAGGTTGCAAAAACATAAGAAACCCCATTCGATGTGATGCAGTCCAGTACAAGCTCCTGTATGCTACCATCACATCTGTAATGCTTTGGTTTAGGAGTGCTGACGACAAATGTAGACAAATACAGTAAATTAATGGATAAATGCAGTGTCGGAAAAAAAAAAAAAAAGGAAATTAAGAAAGTATGGGAATTAGTCAGATAAGTCAGGTGTGTGTGTGTGTGTTGTTTCTAATCCCAGCGTGTCTCCATCTGTCCTGCCAGGTTTGTCCTCGTGGAGAGCGGGCCAACCTCCAGAATGTGTGTGAGCGCTGCACTGAGTCCCCGGAGCTGTACGACTGGCTCTATCTGGGCTTCATGGCCATGCTGCCCCTCGTGCTGCACTGGTTCTTCATCGAGTGGTACTCTGGGAAGAAGAGGTGAGGATCTCTCTCTCTCTCTCTCTCTCTCT
The DNA here is from genome assembly GCA_016806645.1 of Ophiodon elongatus. Classification (NCBI taxonomy): domain Eukaryota; kingdom Metazoa; phylum Chordata; class Actinopteri; order Perciformes; family Hexagrammidae; genus Ophiodon; species Ophiodon elongatus. The sequence continues at coordinate 348,513 of JACSYO010001822.1, forward strand.
CTCTCTCTCTCTCTCTCTCTCTCTCTCTCTCTCGGCCTTCACGAGGTAATGAACAACCCAGTTATTATGATGAAATAAGGCCGTGGTAATAACACTCTAAATTATTGTCATTTTTGGTGCTGCTGTTTTTATTTCTCAATATTTTGAGGTTCCTAGGTTACAACTGTCGATGTATATATTTATTTGCGCACATCAATTTCCAACACTAGCATTTTATAAACCCAATGCTGTGTTGTCTGTTCCTGCTGTGGTTGTCCAAGGTGTTCGGGGGACGCTTTACACACGTTACCCATGATGCAACACGTTACCCATGATGCACACGTTACCCATGATGCACACGTTACCCATGATGCACACGTTACCCATGATGCACACGTTACCCATGATGCACACGTTACCCATGATGCACACGTTACCCATGATGCAACACGTTACCCATGATGCACACGTTACCCATGACACGTTACCCATGATGCACACGTTACCCATGACACATTACCCATAATGCAGCACGTTACCCATGATGCACAGGTCACACCTAGGAGACGGGGAGGATCAGCTCTTACCTTGTCTAAGCCATGTATTGATGGTTTATTTTTAAATACCCTGTCACCCCGCAAAAACTAGGGCGTCTCCCGAAAGCCACCGTGTAGATCGAACACTGGAGATTAACTGTTGTTTGTCAGCTGTTGTACAATCTGTTGTACAATCTGTTGTACAATCCGGTTTCCTGTTCAAACCCCCTTCTGGCTGCAGGCTCACAGCGAATGAAGTGTTGTAACCATTTTGTTTTCACATGAAATATCATATAAATATAGAAAATAAATGAGAGACTCCAGAACTACTGTTGTTTCTGTGTCTGATTGTTGTGGTGTTGTCCTGCCCGCTGTGTGTTTCAGCTCCAGCGCCCTGCTGCAGCACATCACGGCCATGTTGGAGTGCGGCGTGTCGGTCGTGGTCACCCTGCTGGTCACGGAGCCGGTGGGAAAGCTCAGCATCCAGTCGTGTCGAGTCCAGATGCTGTCGGACTGGTACACCATGCTGTACAACCCCAGTCCGGACTACATCCACACACTGCACTGCACCCAGGAGGCCGTCTACCCGCTGTGAGTGCTGAGGCCTGTGTACTACTCTAAAACTTGAATTAGGTAAAGTAGTTTAGTATTATTAAAAGTAGAGCCCCAATTAGCCGTCGAGTCCCTTTTACTCGCTGTGGTTACATGTATGTATGTATGTATGTATGTATGTATGTATGTATGTGTATATGTGTATATGTGTATATGTATGTGACCACTGTAATAATTGCCTTTAGTCGATATGGACATGCTACATGTTAGGTCAGTTAGAGTCTCCACAATTCAAAGCACGACCACCAAAGTAAAGGCAAGCGCAGCCGTCAGGGGAGAGCGGGTCGTCTTCCAATCAGAAGATCGGCGGTTCGATCCCCGGCCGCTCCAGTATGGCCACTGGATGGCATGGTGGCCCTGCCCTCAGTGTGTGAATGACATCGAAGTGTTGAAGCGCTTTGAGTGGAAGACTAGAAAGGTCCACATGGTGAACAGGGCTGAACTCTGTCATTTTTCCCCCACTCTAAGCTTTCATTGAAGTCTGTCTGTTGTAAACTGTGAAAAATGTAATTTTTGTTATTGCAGTTCTATAAATATAATGAATGGTGCTGTTAGCTTGCTGCGAGACCTCCCCGTCACTACAGAGCTTGATTGTTTAAGGAAACATTCTGATGGTACGTCTCCTGTTTGCTGAGCGAGCGCTTCGTGCTGGTAGAGTTCAGTGATCGACGCCAATAAAAGCCTCGGCTGTTAATTGCAGTTTTACCGTATGTGACATTTAATATCTAAGTATTGTTCATTCAAACATGGGAGACTGTGATTTATTTTTTATACAGAAACTCTGAGATGTCGCTGTCTTTGTGAACCGCAAACCCGCTCGTGTTTCTCTGCTATTCCTGAGTCCACTATGTGGCCTGTGGTTTCTTGTGACCCTGTTGACTGACTCTTGCCCCCCCCCCCCCCCTTAAGCTACACCATAGTGTTGATCTACTACGCCTTCTGCCTGGTGCTGATGATGATGCTGCGCCCTCTGCTGGTGAAGAAGATAGCGTGCGGTCTGGGCAAGTCGGACCGCTTCAAGAGCATCTACGCCGCGCTGTACTTCTTCCCCATCCTCACCGTGCTGCAGGCCGTGGGGGGGGGGCTGCTCTGTGAGTGGTTTCCCACAATCCACAGGGACCAAATGACAGTTTATGTAACGTTTGCTGAGCTATGCGGCTGTGAGTGACGGTGTGTTTGTGTGTTTCAGACTACGCGTTCCCCTACATCATCCTGGTCCTGTCTCTGGTCACGCTGGCTGTGTACATGTCGGCCTCTGAGATACAGGTACCGATCCACTCTGGACTCTGGTGCTGGAATGTGTTACCACCACAGTACTTCTAGACCTCTTCGGTGTTCAGTCACGCCACATTCATATCAATAATCAAATGAATAAATGCGAAATATATATATATATTTCTTTTTTTTTTTTTTTTTTTTTTTTTACAAATTCATTTTTAGTTACCTTTTGAATTGTGCATTAAGAAACTGAAGAAAAAAAACATGATTAAAATTCTGTATTAATTTAATTTAGAAGTTGGATCTCAACTTCATTTCCAAAGCACTTTTAAAGGGGAACTGCGGCCATTTTGTTTTGTTCCTGTGCTTTGAGACGTCCTAAAATATTAGTAAACATGAACTCTCTGCCAAATCCCAAACCAATGGAGCAGCTCCACTTCATACCTGATGACATCACCAGTTTGTCACGTCCCTCTGGTTTCCGGCTTTGACAGAGAGCAGCTCATGGATTGCTCTCTGCCCGTTCCTAAATTGCACGTCTTGTTATTCCATCTACTACTCACACATACACACATACACACATACACTCATACACTCATACACACATACACTCATACACTCATACATCTCATCATACCTGTACTCCAAAACGGTCTAATTGTCCGGGTCAGGATCACTTTAATTAAAAGATGCTGATCGTTTTAGTTGCTACGATCTGCATCAGGGTTTTATATCAGCAGTCTGGCTAGCTAGTGGCCCAAAGTATAATTGGATTGGATGATTTTATTATTTTTGTAAATGTCCCTCAGTTAAGGACGAGTCATCAAACGTTTAAAATTGTTTTACAGAAGACAAACAAAAGACAGGGATTTGATGTGAAACTACAGATTAACAGTTAACACGGTTATCTTTATTGGAAGCTGATCTGGTAGTATGACTAACTCTGACCTGTTTTCTCTGTGTGTGTCCCCTCCCCTGTCCCCTCCCCTGTCCCCTCCCCGTCCCCTGTCCCCTGTCCCCTGTCCCCTGTCCCCTCCCCTGTCCCCTCCCCGTCCCGTCCCCTGTCCCCTCCCCTGTCCTCTCCCCGTCCCCTCCCCTGTCCCCTCCCCGTCCCGTCTCCTGTCCCCCCCCCCCTCCCTCAGTCTTTTAAGAACCTGATAGCCAAGAAGAAGCGCCTGGTCGTCCTGTTCAGCCACTGGCTGCTCCACGCGTACGGCATCGTCTCCATCTCCCGACTGGACAAGCTGGAGCAGGACCTGCCGCTGCTGGCCCTCGTGCCGGGCCCCGCCCTCTTCTACATCGCCACGGCCAAGTTCACCGAGCCCAGCCGCATCCTGTCCGAGGGCGGTAGCGGACACTGACGGGCCCCAGCAGCACTAAACGTTCTTACAGGTGGCTGCAGTCCCAACGGCCATCGGTACACGGGCAGCAGCGGGTTACTGAACGGGGGAGGGAGGGGACGGGGGGGACGGGGGACTACTTCATGGTCACCATGCTGTGCAAGTATCTGAACAGTTGAAGTGGATGTTATCCCGTTTGTGGTTTCTAAACAGGACAGGTGGTCTCTGATCTGTTTCCTCAACTACACATCTGTAAAGTTTCAAGACCGCACCGTCGTGACGCTGTCCACAGGCAGGCAGACAGACAGACAGACAGACAGACAGACAGACAGACAGACAGACAGACAGACAGACAGAGTACTGAAGTCCTTTTCTGAGGTGGTTCCTGCTGCAGTGTCTCCAGGAATCACACACACACACACACATTAAATGACTCATTGAGGTCGACAAACCACCACCCTGCGCTACACTCACACAGGGGTTACCAACGACGACGACACCCACCTTGTCTTTACCCTAAATTCTCTCTTCACACCCTACCTGCGTGTCTTGTCTTTATTTGACATGAGCCTGGAGTGTAGTTTAGTTTCCAGCGTGTACATTCTTATGCTGCTCAGCCAGGTGAGGCTTTGTGCTGCTCAGCCAGGTGAGGCTTTGTGCTGCTCCCTTTACGTCGGAGTCCTCCGGTTTTTCTCTGAAGGAGCATTCGTAGAATAATCCACTTCTGAAGGCATCCACGAGATGCTTCCAACCATCTGGAGGAAAAAAGATTCAGTCTCATCTGTTTCTCAACTTTAATCCACATCCCGGCTGGAAGCGACACAGGACCATTTTAATAAGTTTAGTTTGTGCCTTTTTATTAATCTTTTTTTCTGTTTAAAAAAAAAAACAGACATGCTCACATTTGTCTTGTGCTGTGCAGAAGGAGAGGAGCAGAGCTCCTGGATGAGGACTAGACTCAGACTATTTCATGGCTCAGTGGACAGAATGTTTTACGGTTTGCCAGGGATCTGTCCCACCAACACACATGGTGATCTATGAGGCACAAACATGTAAATACACCGCTTTGCATTTTACGGAACTTAACTGTGTTTGTACTTCTGATGAAATACCTGATCTTGTGCTGCTGTTAGCTGTGTCCTCTGTAGTACTTCTGTTGAAGCTGCTAATGCTAACCTGTCATGGATATTATTCTAAGTGTTTGTATGTCCAATGTGCACACACAAGCTCACATTACAACAGTGAGCAATGCTTGTTGGTGTACCTGCCTGTGATGTCATCATGCATCACCCCGCCCCCCCCTCCCCCATGCAGAGAACACTTGTGAGAGGAGCCTTGTTAGCCTTCCCTCTTTTTATACATGTCAGTCCACCCTCTCCCTCTCTTTATTTATTTGCCCCTCTCTCTTGAGTTTGTCATTTTTAGAACCAAAGACAATATTTGAAAAAATAAAGTCTGACAGAAATGTGTTTGTGATTTTTTTTCTTCTTTTCTTTTTCTTAGTGTTAATGTGTTAAAAATGAAATTAATACAAGAAATGAATGTCTATTTTTCTTGTCATGTGATTATGCAATGTTTTTGAAGACAGTGTGTGTGTGTGTGTGTGCGCGTGCTCTACAGGAAGTGGCGATAATAGAGCGCTGCAGAGATGATGCACTTTAATGCACGCCAACAGGAAGTCAGCGTCCCACTGGCTCCTTCCACAGAGAGCCAATGGGATTCTTCCGTTGGCTTGTGGATTTATTGAAGAAAAGCTCTCTGGCAAACAAACGTTTATGATACATACAATGTTCATACTGTATGATAATGTAACACTCACTGGGGACATTTCAATGCATATTGACTTTTACTGAAGATAATCTCAGTATGACATCTTTCTGCTAAAAGTTCTGCGAGAGCACGAGAGCCCCCTTTTGAATACAGGACGTCCACTAACAGAACTACATGAACACGTCTCACAACTCATTCAGTACAATCCAAGTCTCAGTTTGGAGTCATTTAGTGGGTGGAGACTGACACACTAAAGACTGACATGGCTCTTAATCACAGCCCTCACAACGTTCTCATTCAGTATCTCAGGAGAACTCCACAGTCATGCAGGAGGTTCCTAAGAGGAGGCCGTGAGGATGTTCTCTGCTACAACAGTGTGCTCGGTTAACCTGGACTTCTGCACATTCAAACAATACCAGTAATAGAAGAGTGAAATATGTAAACACCACCAGGGAAATCTAACCACAACCCACCTTCAGATACTCAGTGGGATCCATTTCCCATCAGGCATTTCTCCACAGAATTACTCTGCATTCAAATGCAACTGTTATGCATATATATATATATATATATTTTTTTTTAATGGTGAGCATTCAGAAAGCATCCACACCCCCTCAGGTGTCGTGTTACATTGCAGCCGTATGCTAAAATCATGTATCCACACTCAATATCCCACGATGACAAAACCAAAACGTACTTACTTTAATAAATAAGGCCTTTGTGTTCTTTATGGAACAAAGTATACATGTGAAGCCAAAACAGGACGTTAGATTTTCTTTGCAAATGAATTAAAAGGGGAGAAAACTGAAATATGACATTGACAGAAGTATTCAGACCCATTCCTCCGGCTCATCAATGAGATGAGACACCGAGATCCACCTGTGGTCAAATCATGTGATTGGACACAGCTGTCTTTCAAAGACATCAGAGCAAAACAAGAGACCGGACTGTGTCGGGGCACCGACCTGAGAGGTCTTTTGGGTTTTTACAGACAGTTTTGCGACACGTTGCTTAATGCCTCTCTCTGGCCCGCTACGCACGTCGTACGCAAACCAACTAGCAAAATATGAATGCCAGCGGGGGACTGGGGGCTGAACAGAGAGAGGTCCCTTATGAAAAGCTCAGACTGGGCTGAAGGCTCTCCTCCCAACAGGCCGACGACCCAAAGCACAACTCTGAAGGAAAGGCCCAGCCTCTGACATCTGAGTTAAGACTCTGAATACATCCTTTCAATAAGTTCACTCATATTTCTAAACTCCTGCTCTGGCTTCGTTGCTGTGGGGTATTGAGAGTAGAAACGCTGCCAGTGAATGTCAGTAGCTAGATGTGTGACTCAGTCTTCTACTTCAGTCTGATGAGTGAGAACATTCAGCTTTGGATTCATACCTTTGTGATTGAGGACACATTGATGATTCAAAGAGCCCGAGGAGGCTTCCACTAGATATAATACTTCAATATTAGGATTGTGAGTAAGATGACAATCTGATATGATTAATAAACAAGAGGCATTTTGTGTTAATGGCACTCAACTAAAATGACCTGACAGGTAAACAATAACTAATGTTACGCAGACTGCAAAGTGAAACAGAACCCCAAAACAATATCTAGTATGATAAGTAATATGCTACTATTGATATGCTGTCAATGCACTGATTGGCTCTACGCATTAATACATTTCAACAACAGCAGTGTGAAGTTCCGTGTGTCGGTGGAACTGTCACACTGCAGACAAACTGGAAGACCCCACACACACACACACACACACACACGCACACACACACACACAGTTGTGTTTTTGCATCATACAGGTTCAGTATCCTCGCTCCACAATGCCGCTGTGTCTGTTGACCACATTCAGTTTATCGGTTTATCTTTCCATCGATGTGAGACATCATTCACATTTGTGTTGCTTCCCTTGAAATGATGAGGGCGTTTCACCCGTATCCATTAGCGATGTGCCGACGGGCCATTTCAGGACCGATAATCTGGTGGAGGCACAGACGCCAAGACACGGAGAGAGAGGAGAGAGAGAGATGGAGAGAGAAAGGAGAGAGAGATGGAGAGAGAGATGGAGAGAGAAAGGAGAGAGAGATGGAGAGAGAAAGGAGAGAGAGATGGAGAGAGAGATGGAGAGAGAAAGGAGAGAGAGATGGAGAGAGAGATGGAGAGGCCAGGGCCGCGGTTACGCTCGTCTTCTCAGGGTGACTCTGGTCATCTGTTCGCTACGAGGTCGGATCCGGGGTTAAGTTACTGCTGATGAAAAAACCTCAACATCTCCTGATTTTGCTGCTTCAAAAATAAATAACAAAATGATTTCAGTGTGAGGAAATGATGCGAGTTATTCCACCGTTTTACAGCCGCTCCTTTGACCACTGAATGAATCCGATCAGGCAGCTCACATTGAAGGGACAAGTCTGGACACCCAGCTGAGTTCTGGTCGGGTCAAATCCGGCACGTTGAAAAGACGAGTGTAACCGTGGCCAAGACGGCTGACTTATCTAGACCTGACCACCATTAAGAAGCAGGTTTTGCCGGTGGCATCCCTCTCCACCGCTGTTGCCAACACCAATAATTACAGGATCTCCTTCATCAGCCATCAATATAATAAACATTTTACAGCAGAAAGCTTTCACGAGAACAGTCGGCTTCAGATTCAGACACAGATTCTTAGGGTTGATTGTTGGAGTCATATTACTATTTGTATGCACGCCACATTAACACTGTATGCTGGCAAAACACTCCACACAGAGATGTGTGCGGTTCTGCTTCCTGAGAGCTGGGACTCCCGGCCTTCACTCTGTAGCCTCCGATTCAAACGCAAGCGTTTGCCACACTGTGTTCTTTTTTAAATCAGCTGATCAATAGCATCACGATAGCAGCAGAGAGAAGAGAAGCTCCAGACCAGACCATCCGGAAGAAAGGACCCCGCTTTGGATTTACTGAACACACTCTAAACCTGTTCTAGAAGCCTGCATCACTGCAGAGCACAACTCCCCTCAGCTTCCTCAGCTTCCTCAGCTGACCCCCCCCCCACCCCCCCCCCATCCCACCCACCCCACCCCACCCCTAAAACAGACCCACTGCAGATTCCAATGCACACACCCGTTAGTACAAAACCCTGCATATGTTAAGCGTCAAACAAAGAAAATCAGCAGGCTGCGCTCAACCGTCCGCTCTCTTCACTTCTGGATGTAGATGATGATGATGCACAGAGTTCCCACCAGCCCCAGGGCCTGGATGCCCAGGAACCAGAGCAGCAGCCAGAAAAACACGATCACTACCGGTTCCACGATCTTGTCCCCAAAGTACATCTGGCTGAAGCCCATCCTCCGCATGCCCTTGTTGAGCGTCCCGAACAGAGTGCCCATCCGCTCGCAGTCGTCCAGCTGAGGCTCTCTGGTGGTGGGGTCGTCCACCTGGGGCCATCCGGTGGTGGGATCACGGGTCCGGCTGCCGTCGACCTGTGGAGGCGAGGGTCAGGACAGGTTACTCACGGACACGCCCACACTAGTGTTTGGTCATTATTTAGGAGTTTGATGTATTTTCCCCCACGGAGTAGCACACTGGGACAAAGTAAGAGTTTGCAGGCCTCTTAAAGGGACACGTGAGACACAAGGACAGGGGCTGCGATTAATGGTTATTTTCATAATTGATTCATTTGCTGATTATTTTCTCAATTAATAGTGAAAAATGCCCATCATAATTTCTTGCAGCCCAAGGTGAAGAATTCAGTTTGTTTGTTTCATGAGACGGCACATATCCCAAACATATTTAATTCAATATCATGTACTGCCGAAGCTGGAACCAGCAGATATTTGCCATTTTTGCTGGGAAAAGGGTTGAATAGATTTTTGCAAATTATCTGTCAAGCGACTAATTGTTGCAGCTCTAAAAGGAAGGGAGCCTAACAGGTGATTCTCATGTCTTGTTTTCACGTTTCACAGGGGGGACAAAGCTAGCTCACACAGATGAGATGTCGGGAAACGGCACTATCTAACGGGTTTGATGATTTCTTTCTGATACCAGGATTATACACATTTTCACCAGTAAATATTCCATACTTGTCTCTTCTGTTGAGATATGACTGAAAACGTAACAAAATTAGAAATTTGAGCTACTTTTTGCATCAGTGTATGTGTCAGCCAATAGTTAACAAGACTGTTGGTACAGAAAGGTCCAATGAGGTTTGAGGTGTTTTAGTTTTAACATTACAGTTTGGAGGTTTCCCCCCCCAAGAGTTTTTACACTGCATAATGTCTCGCTCAACCTTCGTCCCAACCTTTTTAAACAAATGACCCTGACCCACAAAGCAATCATGTGTCACACATACTTAATCAACAGTTAAATAAATACCCCCCCCCCCACACACACACACACACACACATACTTTCTCAAACATGAATAACTCAAACGTACTATTACCATTCATCATCTCTTCATACAACTATCATGAACTCTTGTATCTAAATACGGAAAACTTTTACAAAAATACAAGGCTACACAGTTCCCAGCTGTAACAGTTCAAGTCAGAACAGTCATTACAGTAACTTCCGCATTAGAGCATTATCTCCCTACATAATTCCCAGAATGCATTGTAAAAAAAAAGAAAAGAGAAAGAAGCAGCGTGGCCGTTTCCTCATGATGTGCACTGACTAGAAGCGACATCAGTACACACAGATTTAGGTGGGCCAGTTAGCGACGGACCAGTGTTAATGATTCATCACCTTATCTGGCTGTTTTTATTAACGGTATTAAGCCTCTGTGGAATAGGAAAGGCCTTGTATGGATGCAGCAATAAACAGCCAGTAAAGTTAATCCTTTCCCCACATCCTATCTTTCTTGACTTATTGATGACGACGCGATGTTCTGAGCTGTGCCATCGCTGGCCCTTCTATGCAGAGTGTCACTGAATGTCACCGGGGGGGTGGGGGTGGGAGGGGAGCTTCTAGAAGGCAGGGCAGCACGGGCTACACCCAGATTAGGAAAGACAATCACACAGACGAAGGTTGCAATGACAGGTGAGAAACTAAAACTTAGAAGCCTCATTCTAAGTTCACTCTAAGTTCACCCTGGGCAAACGCCACAGACAGAGACATTGACACATCAATCAGTTGTGTTAAAATAATGGTTTCAATTGTTGGCCTGAGGGAGTGGCAGGCAGGAGCTCCTGCTAGTTTACACCAAAAGTCGTGTTGAATCCTAACAATTGGCAACGACAAACCCGGCCACTGTAGACATTTAAGAGTAGACTTAAGACTTTCCTCTTTGATAGCGCTTATAGTTAGGGCTGGCTCAGGTTTATAGTTCGGGCTGGCTCAGGTTTATAGTTCGGGCTGGCTCAGGTTTGCCCTGGTCCATTCTTTCCAGCCCCTTGATATGCTGCTATAGGCCTAGACTGCTGGGGGACAACTTAGGATACACTGAGCTCCTCTATCCTTTTCTCTCTCTCCTTCTGTATGAATTCATGTTCTATAAATGCACATTACTAACTCTACTTCTTCCCCCGGAGTCTTTGTGCTTTCTCGCCTCGCAGGTTTCCACAAATCGTGGTTGCATCTGGGCCCTGGTCCTGCCTCCTGGTTCCTTCCGTGGCCCTGCTGACGCACATTCTTCTCTATTTTACCTTCTGTATGAATTCATGCACCATTAATGCACATTACTAACTCTGCTCCATCCCCGAGGTCTTTGTTCCTTCTCGCCTCGCAGGTTTCCATGGATCATGGTTAAACCTGGACCCTGGTCCTGCGTCCTGCTGTGGTCCTCCCCGTCACCTACTGCTACTATTACATGAATCATTTCTGTCATGTGAATTGAACGTGTTGTAACTCTGTTATGCTGTTCATTCTGTACACATGACATCTATTTTTGTACTCTGTCCATCCTGGGAGAGGATCCTCCTCTGCTGCTCTCCTGAAGGTTTCTTCCATTTTTCTCCCTGTTGAAAGGGTTTTTTGGGGGGAGTTTTTCCTGAGTCGATGAGGTTCTGGGACAGAGGATGTTGTTGTGTACAGATTGTAAAGCCCTCTGAGGCAAATTTGTAATTTATGATTTTGGGCTATACAAAAATAAATTGAATTGAATTGAATTGGGGTTGCACGGTGGTGTAGTGGCTAGCACTGTCACCTCACAGCAAGAGGTTCCCGGTCTGGGCGGTCCTTCTGTGTGGAGTTTGCATGTTCTCCCCGTGGCAGCGTGGGTTTCCTCCGGGTTCTCCGGCTTTCTCCCACAGTCCAAAGACATGCAGCTCAGGTTAATTGGACTCTAAATTGCCCGTAGGTGTGAATGTGAGCAGGAATGGTTGTCTGTCTCTATATGTGCCCTGCGATGAACTGGCGACCTGTCCAGGGTATACCCTGCCTTCGCCCAATGTCAGCCCAATGCTCCAGCGCCCCGCAACCCTTAACATCGGATAATGGATGGATGGATGAATTGAATTGTAGGAACATAATAAAGTAGTTATTATAAAGTATAGGGTCTAGGCCGACATGCACCACGACTTCAATGTGGTTTGCTCTTAGCAGTCTGGATCCCCAGTGTGTTTACACTGTGGGCATGATGATGAGTTAAAGACCTCCTGTGAGTGTGGGCTGAGGAGCTGTCACCAGTCACTGCTCTCAACTTGATAGTACATAGTAATAACACAGGCTAACGCTGCGCGTTGGTAAACTCACTGTTTCACGGTATAACCTGTCCCTGTCACGTGATGAGAAAATGACGCCAGACTGCATAGAAAAAGCGTTTAATTTAAAAGGTGGACACGTAACATGTGAACCCACACAGACACGCAGTAGGACGGGCTGGACAGGCCGAAGAGAAGAGGAGCAACCCTCACTTCGGTGTGTCTATAAACTACCTTCATTTTACTTTAATTTACTTTAATTAACTGGTACAGGTTGGAGCCACTTTTACAGCAGGCTCGCTCACGTCGCGCTATATCCAGACTCTTTATAACCTGCTCTTGTTCGTAACACCTATCAGTCGACTTCTTTCAGCGATGTGTCGCTTGCCTTTCAAAAGAAGCACTGAAGTGTCAGATTAGTTGAAATCGGGGGTTTGGCTCGCGCGCCGGTGTCATGTGTGCTATCACTTAGGATACTGAACTGAAACCTATCACAACTGAGGTCGTACTAAGTTATGACCAACCCCGACGAGCGCGTTCATAACCATAACGCCTCACTGAGCTTATCTCCGACAACGATAAGCCCCCCCCCCCGAGTCCCGGTCCGTGAATACCCGGGTCGGCTCGTCACGGTTAGCTTGAAGAGTCTTAACGACCCGCTGCAGCTAACGTTAGCTTGTTTGTGTACTTCTGCTTTACCCGGTGTCGCTGGAGGGGGAGCGCGGTCTGCCTCGCGCCGTGGTCGGGCTGAGGAGCGTGCCATCTCCTCTGGCTGTCCGTCGGCAGCTCTGCGGCGAATTCACGTCGACGAAAAGTACTCGGGTCGCTCGCGGGCTGCGTGGCAGGGAACATATTACTGCTGGTCCACTGACGGTAACTTTCAGGGAATCAAAACATGCGAGCGAGCTGATTGATGGCGCGCAGTCCCGGGTGTCCGCCCCGAGCGCCGCGCGTTCCCGACACATCCGCGAGAGACTCGACATCCGTCCAATCGCAGAGCCGCAGCGCACGCGCCCCCTACGGGCCAGCGGTAGCACTACAGCTGCTGGCACAAACGTCACACTTTGGCTTCACACACAAACGATGCACAGACAAAGCAGACACAGCAGACATGCTTTAAGTCAGGTCATCTTCTGGCTGTAATGGGTTCACCAACTTGTTAGCGTAAACAGTGTCACAGCTCTCTGTCAATCACTTTAATTTGTCTTTTTATTATAAAAAGTACAGTAGTTTTAAATGTCAGAATAATGGAAGTGCTGAGGGGACTTCCTCTCGCAGTAGCAGCATAAACAATAAATAATAACATAAGTGATGATGTTGGTGGCGGGGAAGTCCTGAGAAGCAGCCTTGAAGCCAGGGAGGGGGTTGAGGGGAAAGGGTCAAAGGGTCAAAGGAGCCGTGGGTCAGCACCCTCAAAATACCAATATGATCACGTTAATGAGAATGTCACTATTTAGCATGTGGTCAATTTAGGATACTAAGGTTATTTATTAAACCTACCCAGTAAAACATTGTCTTTACAGATTAATGTGGTAATAACAAATTAATGATATATAAAACACTGTTAAACTCAAATGCTCATTTTTCTGTATAATATGTACTTTTAGCACATTTAGCTCCTAACACTTCAGTACTTTTATTATCAATAAAATGAGGAATGCAGGAGCTCTGTGTGTCTAATGTCTAATGCTCAATAGGAAACACTATGGTGGGTTGGTGGGACCAAATTGTCCCCAAGGCCACCCCCCAAAAAAGGCCTGGGCCTGACCTGATGTTGTGGTTTGTTCTTCTGACAGTGAGGCGTGGGATTACACTCCGCTTGTAAATAGTGTAATCCCAGCTAATCTGGGATTCAGATTCACACTGCACGGTGCACACAAACCTCAGACTGGAGAGGACTGGGAATATGGAGTTACAAAGTGCCTGTCTGGGTCTAAGGTTTGACTGATGAAGGATGTATCTGCTGGTCCTGGTTCACATCTTGCAGTCCCTTCTGTTGGCGGTCCAATCCTGTCCAGCTCTGTGTGCCTGCACGTATGGGGACAGTGGAACAGCAGCGCTCAGGTCGAGTGAGGCTGATTTCATTCTCATCTCTGTGTATTTATGTGTGTGCAACTTATTTTTCTTCTGCCAAAACACAACTTTTCACATTATGTTTCGATAACTGAAATATTGACGCTCCAAGGAACCAACACAGTAGTGCTAATGCAACACATGTTCTATTTGGAGATGTCATCATTTGACACGTAAGTAAATATTTAGTCACTGAATGGTATCCCATATTACAAAAGAAAGGTGTAACATTAGTTTACATTGTTTTGATCATAGCGATGAACATGCTCAGGGAGGCAGTAACCTTGTTACAACCAAATTAGGACAGGTTAACAAATCAAAACAATCATTCTGTCAATATAAAATGTTATTATATATGTATATATATATATTTCTTAAGCAATAAAAATAATTATTAATGTATTGATCAAAGAATGAGAAGATAATTCTCAATTTTATTGTAATAATTTAATAATAAAGACATACATTTCTATAAATAATTTAATAAATCAATTATTTTAGATCAACTTTAAGTACTTTTCAATACTTGACATATACATGCAAATCCCATGAATATAAATTCCTTATTTTAGTTTGTTTTTAGTTAAAAGAGCTGTATATGGAATTCGGAGCAAACCTAGGTTTGAGGGATTGCCTCCACACGGCTCTCAACATGGCCTTGAGGGCAGTGCATGGCCGTACCCACCTAAACACAGCACAGAGGGAGAGTGGCTTCACTCTCTGCTCAGGTAGACGTTCCTCCTCTATATCTTTACATAGCTGATAGTTATTTGATGCTATATTAATGCTTTGAATGACGTGTAAAGAATCCAGACATATCATACAAAAGCAGTTCAGAGTGTTTTACATAAAAACTAAATAAAACAGCAAAAATATACAAATAAACAGAGACATCCATCCAAAAATACTCATAAAAATACATAAACACGCATTACAAGTATACGGTACAAATATGGTGTGTCCAATCTCAGAAAATACCCCAAAGGAAGGTTTTTAGTTTGGTTTTAACAGAACACAGTGTTTGAGCAAGTCTAAGTTCAGCAGGCGGACTGTTCCATTCTTTAAGTGCATAAATACTGAAAGCCATCTCACTGGACTTAGAAAGTTCTCTGGCCACGGAGGAGATTTCCACCGTGTGATTGGAGAGATCTGTCTGAGAGGCCTGTGGAGCCAGACCACCAGGGCTTTGTAAACCAAGAGGAAGATTTTGAATTGTAATGTGGAAAACAACAGGTAACCAATAAAGGTTTCAGAGGGCTGGGGTTATATGGTCTGATAATTTTTTGTCCTGGTCCGAACTCCTGCTGAGATGTAGATGTAAGTTAAATGACGCATTATAAAACTCCAAGTTAAGAAAAATACATGAAAAGATCATTACATTCGATCATACAATCAATACTTTTGTTTCTTTGATTTCTTAATAATCTAGTTTTAAAATGAAAATCACGAGATGAATTGAAAAAAAGGTGAACTTGAACTTTTTGATACGGTTTCCTGCTTTAAAAACATAGAGTCCAGATAGAGTCCAACCCACAGCTGGAGCTCTTACTTCTTAAAAAAAACGTTTTTGGAGGGAATTTCCAGGTAGGAACTGCATTTATCATGTTAGTAAGGCCTCATATACATGCACACACTTTGGTCAAAAAAGTGACAAACAAATATGACAGATCTGTGTTTGTTTACAATAAAACATCATCAAAGTAACTATAATAATCTATCGTAAGTAGCTAAGGAAAAGCATCAGACAAGCAAAATGGTGTTTGAGCATTCACGCTGATGGTATTTGCATAATTTGTGTCATCTTTACAGAATACAAAGCTAGAACATAATCAAATAGTGTGAATGAATGCACTCAGGAAGCACAGGTTTTTGTGTTGATCTGTCCAGACTTACAGGTTTGTGTTTCACCTCGCAGGTTGGTGCAGTGCAGTGACCCAGGAATCTTCGCCGTTCCACTAAACGTCCCAGCTGATACGGTCAAACTGCGTCTAGAGAAGACCCCGATCTCCAGGGTGCCCCGGGCAGCCTTCTACAACCTGTCGGAGCTGCGTTTCCTGTGGCTGACCTACAACTCCATCACAACCATCCACCCCAGCAGCTTTGTCAACCTGAAGGCCCTACGTGAGTTGCGCCTGGACGGAAACCTCCTGACATCCTTCCCCTGGGAGGGACTCAGGGACATGCCCCGCCTCCAGACGCTGGGTCTCCACAACAACCGTCTGTCCAGCCTTCCTGCCCACGCTGCTCTCTTTCTACCCAACATCACCTACCTCGACCTGTCCAGCAACAGGTGTGTCCAGACCCCATGGGGCCATGTGGCCTACGATGTTGAGAGATACAGAGCTGTTGGTAGAATTTAATAAGTATGGTCAACTTTTCTCTCCTTGTCTCCTCTGCTCTCTTCAGGCTGACTATATTACCTGTTGAGCTGCTGGACCTTTGGTTTCCTCTCCCAGGACAACAGGAAGGATCAGTACAAAGAATCATTTTGGGTACAGTATGTTTTGGAGCAATAGGGACACATTATATTCTAATGCTGTCTAACGCAGCTACACTTGATTTACATCAGCAAAGACATGAAGACGCCAATGTGTCAATCTCTCTCAGTGAAGTATGTTGAAGAGTTGCTAATAGAGTTAATAGGTTTACCTATCCATGTTAGCTACGGTTAGCTAAGGTTAGCTCACCTGCATTTAGGGATGGCAGAGTGGGATAATAGGGTACAGTGAGCTCCTTGAGATATGATTGAGTCAAACCATTTAGGGCTTCGTAGGTGAGGTGAGTTCAGGTTTTTTTAAGTCAAGCACATGAGATGGTCTGTAGTTAAACAGGTGACAACAGCATTACTATGGATGGATATGACTCCTTCAACAAGGCAAGAGTGTTTTCCCCACCTTTATTATACCACTTTGAGAAGCGTTGGCTAGTAGGTACCATCAAATGGTCTTGTGTTTTACCCAACACATTGTCACTCCCAACTCCTCAAATAGGGGCTGGTTGGTCAGTGGCCCTAATAGGCTTCAACCTATGATGCTCTAGGTAACCTTCGAAAGCAAAAAAAGGACTTGGTTAGGTTCAGGGAAAAATCTTAGTTTTTTTAAAGTGTGCTTGTTACGCAACTGGTATTAGTAAAGTATGGAAGTTACGTATAAATACTTCAGCACAATAACTCAATATTGACTTGTTTTCACACGGGACACAAAAAGTGGTCTCCAGGGTGAAAGTTCTGTGTTAGTTTGTTTGACGCCTCCACATATTAGAGAAAACTCTAGTTACTATTTTACTACCAAATCACATACTGTATGTTATTGTACTGTGTGACTGTATATACGGTGGCAGTGATGACAGTTAGCTCACATACTCTATTGAAGGAACTATCTCCAGGGGCCTATGATGGGTCATGATCAGTGCCCTGACGGCTGCAGTCAAACAAACACAGGACTTTCACTCAGGGGACCAGCGTTGGTGTTCGTTATGTCACGTGATGCTACTTCACTGAGTCACATAACGTTAGATCCGTAGCTTAAGTTCTTTAAGAAGCTTACTTATTTTAAGCCAAAGCATGATGTTTTTTCTCACCCTGACCAAGTGGTTTTGGTGCCTAAACACCACTGCTTCATCCACCCATCCATCCATCCATCCATCCAAAAAAACGCGCAAACCTTCTGCGTCAAGATATTACGCAAAAAGATTTTCTCAAGTGGAAAATATAATGACAAGGGATGAAATCACAACCTTCTGCGAGCCAAATCCCTGCAATTATTAGAAATAAACTCTACATATTGATAATCAACGGATAAAAAACAAGGTGAAACCTCTTTCCCACCACAAATATCAGTGTATTATATGTATTTTAGGGCGGTGATGCAGGCCCATAAGCTCCCCTACTTCTGACATATCCAACTTGCTAAAAAGTATCCGAAAAGCAAACTGCCTGACATTGACAGTAAACATACATCAGTGTTATCAGTTCTTATTGTGAAAATATCTTTGGTAGGATGTTTCAAAGAACACCACAACTAAACAACACGGAAACAAATTGAAAACCTGCCATTAAAACAATGTTCTCCATCCAATGTATGACACAAACGTGACTATTCTGTAAATAAGGAAATTTGTCCTGAATATCCAGGTCTCCATGACAACCCCTGGTTGTGTGACTGCCAGATCTCCATGGTGATGTCTCTGTCCTTGTCCCTGGGGAGTCCTGTCGTTCTCATGGACCAGCTGCTGGTATGCCGCAGGTCTCCAAGTCAGTCGGGGATGCTGCTGACCCAGACCGAGCTGTCCCTCTGTATGAGGCCTTCAGTTCAGCCTGCTGCCACCAGGGTCATCTCTCCACTGGGCAGCAACGTCATCCTCCGCTGTGACGCCACCGGCTACCCAACACCGACCCTGACCTGGATCAAAACCTCGGCCTATACTGGTGAGCAATCCGTGGTCACTCTCAGCTGATGAAGTGGTGTGACTCAGATCTGAGCATCATGTCATGTCATGTTATGATTTGGTTCTCTGTGCAGATTGTTGCAAACAAGACATCCTCGAGAACTCTGACCAGCTACCCAGGAATTTGGAGACTTGTAAGTGGTGCTATCTTGTCTATTTTAAGATCCAGGGTTCAAATTTATATTACCTTTCATCCAGTATGGATCAAGGGGCTCTATGGAATAACAGAATTAGAATAACAATCAAAGCCAGTAATATTAAACCACACAATTGTTGCACACAACTCAGATGTCATTTTAGTACACAAGCTCTATTGTGAAAACTGGATGCAATTAAACACAATTTACAGCTGAAAGCTGTTGGCGGGGAAAACTGATACTTCTTTCCCGGCACAGGTAGTACTGCTGAAATTATTTGTTTTAGGTCTAAGGCATTGGTTCTCAAACCTTTTTTCTAATAGTGGACCCCCTTTGAAATATTCTTTCAGCCGAGAAACCCCCAGCCAGAGCAAAACATTTTTGGTGGAAAGAAACATTTTTTTTGAGATATTAACAATTCCCCCTCTTTGGGGATAAATGTGGGGTGAAAACTTTTCGTAAATATTGACCAAAGGGGGGTCCAACATTACAGGGGCACCAGCTACCCAACACCCTTGCCCTACCTTAGAACTGCCATTGAGTAGATGCACTATGCCCGCTTGAGAGCAAAAATGTTTCTTTGGGTCTTGGTTTGGGTTCAGGGCTCCAATAGGTCTGTGAAGAGACCTATTGAATAGACATTACATAATTACAGAACTCATGGTTTTCCTCACTGAGTTCAGTGCCTGTCGCTCCAGTCTTGAGTTTTATTCTTGTTTTTGTTTGTTGTTTGTTGTTGTTTTTACTGTAAAGTCTGTCTTAGTGTGCGGTGAATGAAATTGTTGTCATCGTTGTCATTTTTTCCAATAGGTCATCTCTAGGTAGGTCTGTGTAAAACTCTAAGCTATACTTAAAGGGGAAAGACTGGTAAAGTGTAATGAGAGATAAGATTGTGCAACTTTTTCCATGTTCTAGTTATGCAGCAATCTCCTCGAGTGGGCGTTCGCTGGTCGATAATCATCCTAAACGGGTTATCGTACGAGGATGCTGGTGAATATCGCTGCCAGGCACGGAATATGGCAGGCATATCCGAAGCCCCCATCAGACTGAGGGTGATGGGAGTCTCAAGACTATCCCGTCTTCCAAAAAAGAAGACCCAAAAGACTCCACCCAAATTCTCAAAATACAGAAAGCCGAACAAGACTCCTACCAACGCCTCAGTGAAGGAGAATCAGATCCGCCGAAACGTTACTCCATCTTCCATTAACAAGACCCAGACGGCTCCCAATCTTTCGCCAAAAGTATTCTCCATAGACAAATACATTAAAAGGCGCAAAATGAACCTAACAGATGCAAAGACCCCGACATCTGTCAAGTCTTCACCTGAGCCCCCAGACAACTCTACAACTGCTCTAATGACAGAGACACCTGTATGAGATACACTGAGGTTGGTCTGGATCCGTCACGTGGTTGACTTCAACAATGTATAGCAAATAAAGCTTAATCGTTTGTGAACCTCTTTTAGTGTTCCTTTTTTGGCTCATTCTGCACTGCACAATAATGCGTTTGTTGATGAGGTTTCCTGTAAATTGAACTTGTTTGTGGGAATAATCCAACCCACAGGATAAGGATGCCTTTGTTTTTATTTTAGTCATTTATCTTCAACCCAGTCACCAGAAAAGATCTCAGATACATTAAATGTTGATGTATCTGAACCAAAAACACGTTTCATAAATAGTTTCATGTCAGCCTCGTATAACGCTTGCAGAAGCTCACAGTGCCACGTGGTGAACGCTGTGAGAAGAGAGTGACCTGGCCCCCCATGTAATTTGACTTTGACCCCTGTTACTGCTTCCCACCATTACACCCACTACTCGAGCCAGAAGGTTTTGCCATTTCCTTCTACAGTTCACGAGTTCATATCTGAACCACCAGTAGGTGGCACCAGCAGATACAGAATGTCACTGGGCCTTATGGCAAGTATACCTACATACATATAGCATGTAACAAATACATATATAGAGTCAATTCTAAATAAACAAAACCAATAAATAAATATTGAATACAAAAGTGTGTGTTTTCATGTAATGCTTATGGCTAACAACAGATCATGTATGAAAAGAAAGAGTTCCAGCTGTTTAAGACTTTCTCTACATTCACCCATAAATGAACCCCCTTTGAATATCACTGTGAGGGAGCTGGAAATCTCCAGCCTCACTAAGATGAAAAAACACACACATATGCACATGTAGGAAAGTTATTTTAAGGAACTCCTACAAACACTCTCTCCTTGAGGTCTACTTCTGGGCGTGTTTTCGTGGAGCACACGCCTGAGAGCAGCTGCAGGCTGATGTCAATGACCTTGTTAGGTTGAACCAAGACGTCAAGGAAGAGAGAGGGGAGTGTGTTCAGGGGTTCTTTGTTAAGTTGGTTTTTGTTTGGTAATTCTTCAGTATATTGGGCATTGTATTTCATCTGTATTAGGAAAACGTTCATTTATATTTTGTATATGGGGATATTAGTATTGCTAGTTTGCAAATATATTATTATATTATATTTGATTATATTAGTGTTCATGTGCCCTTCACTGTGTCTTGGTGCTGGTAGAGGCTGTAGGTATTGACATACCAGGTGTTGCTGCACATTTCTGGTTGCTAAACTCTCTTTTTGTGTCCTGCTCCATCTGCATTCTGACAGAGGATATAGAATACTTCCTCTTATTTAAAATGACATAGTGTAACCGATGTGTGCGGGACAAACTTCCACCATGAAAAGGTTTCTCTTCAGCCTCCATCAGCGGGTGTGCTGGCTAGATTGTCACTGTTGTATGAAACAGTAGAGCACATTCACCAGGTTTTAATGTCTCTTTTACAATAAGACTTCTGAAAAGATCACCGTATAGTGCGCTATTATTAATTCAGTGTCCCCCTTTTCTCCTAAATGTAGGCCTGTAGTGCAAATTTACCTGGAAGTAATTCATGTTCAGTTAACAACGGTTTAGTATTAAGTTATTAATTATCTACACCTCTTACAGGCAACTCCTGATAAAGTAGCTATAATATAAGATTACCCAGCACTATGAGGATGTAGATATTTACTGTAGGAGGGTCAATCATTATGTGATCACTTTGGAGAACACAGTGTCAGCTACAGATAAGCTACTGTGTATTATTGAAATGTTCGTCCCCGATAACCCTGTGTGCCTCCCTCGTCGACGCTGTAGAGTCCTTCTGCTTCCCGGGCTCCACCAGAACCCATGACCTCAAGTGGGTGGGTGAACTTCTGCTCCATCTCAAAGAAGGCTCAGCAGTAGATGTTCTTCCTGAGGCAGCTGAAGAAGTTCAACCTGCCAAAGATAATGATGGTGCACTTCTCCACCACCATCATTGAGTCCATTCTCTGCTCCTCCATCGCTCAGCTGAGAGGGGGATTGGCTGGAATCTGCCGTCCCTCCACGACTTGTTTGCCTCCAGGACTCTGAGGCGGGCAAGGAAGATTGTAGCCGACCGCTCTCACCCTGGATACACAAACTGTTGGAGTCCCGTCCCTCTGGCAGCAGGCTGCGGTCCATCAGGACCAGGACCTGACGCCATAAATACAGTTTCTTCCCGTCTACTGTTGGGCTCATCAACAAAGCCCAGGACCCCCACTGACTGGGACACTTACATCCCCAGGACAATTATAGTTACACACCCTTTGCACAACTCTACTGTACTTGACACTTTAATACCATACTTGTTTTAAACATTCTCTAAATTTGTTTGTTTATCATATTTTATTGTACATTTTAATAATTTCTATTTTTTAATTATGTCTTTTACAATTTCTATTCTAAAAGTTCTATGGAACTTTTTATGATTATAGCCAATATGTATACTCAATACTGAATACATGAATAAGCTGCCCTCACGTACAAATGGAGACCATTTTCATTTTTATAGTATACCTTGCATAACAACTACATGTCATTTACGATGCGTATGAGCACACCCCAGCCTTAAACCACCCAGACAGGGTTTACATACAAGGTCTACATACAAGGTCTACATACCAGGTCCAGACATATTGAATATATGAAGAACCTTTTCTTGCTTTTCTTTTGTGTCTAAATGTGAGAGTTGATTGTATCCCATGCAGATGTCTTGTGAAGGTCAAGGATGGAGGAGCCGTAACATTTATGAGTATCTTATCTCTGTGAAACTCGTAAAAAAGCCATAAAGATACAACATGAAGAAGAAGCTCAGGGTCAGAATGGTTGCAAGCTGCTCTGCTGGGATCGCTTTGACCCATAAAAAAAAAAAAAAAGCTTGAGTCTTTCACTGGAGGGACATAAAAGAGCAGCAGACGAAAACATCACATCTGTGTGTGGAGCGACGAGGAGGCTGTCACCTTTCCTGAATGAACAAACATGAATAATTACAAGCCGTGACATTGTGTCCACCAGGTGTTTCTGTCCATGGACAGATCTTGTCAGGAAACGTTAGAGATGTGCAGTTGAGATCAAAATGAAGGTCGAGGTTGACGCGGGATGTGGAAGAGGGGGCAAAGGGGTCATCGCTGCCCCTCCAGTCACCACTGTGTCAAGATGTAAAGGAAGTGGAGATGGTGGTGGATTGTTAGGAAAACATACTGCAGTCCTCAGCAGAGAATGCACTTCCTCTCCTGCGGTTCATCCTGCCAAAGACAATGATGTCACATCAGGTATGCTGCTGCCACTGCCAAGCATAAGGGCGGAGTGCTTAGAGTTGGCTTAAAGTTGGCTTCACAACCCATCCCGCCCGATAGGTAGTACAGGTCATTAACTTAAAGTCAGAATGTCACATTCAGGAAAGTCACAATGACATTAACACATACCTTCTCATTCTCTTTACATTATACTGTGAACTTTTTCACATTCCTTGGACAATAATATGGAAATTCCTGAAAAAAACCACCGGTACAGTTCATTTAAAAACTGATTTCTACAGCATTTCTAAAGTATTTTTTCACATTTTATTTAAAAGATTTCTATTCTATATTTATGTTTCTCAACTTTTGCTGTATTCGCTTCTTATTTTCTCTCACTATGTTTATTGTTATGCATCTGTAATGAACCTGAGTCTGATTCTAATCGATGAAAGGTCAGCGGGTCAACCAAGTCGGGTTAATCCTCTGGGGATCATCAATCAATCATGCCAATAGGTGTTGAAGCATTTTAACCGACTTGTTGGACATACAACTGAGCAGCTACATCATCATCATCATCATCATCATCATGCTCTGTTTCTACAGTTAATCCTGCGACTGTATTTGGTGCAACCAACATTGCTTTCTTCTGTGTTCACACGTCACTCTGATGCAATCGCTATTATGTTGACCAGAGAGCCAACGCAACAGGAAGTGCGGTCATCTCCAAACAATAGACCCCCCACCTCCCACCCCCCCCACTGTCAGCAGGACAAATCACTCCACAAACAACTTACTCGGACATTTAAATCACTCTGTCAGGGATATACGCCAAATGCATACGATAAATGTTGGTTGCAGGCACTGACTTCCTGTTCTGTTTGCATGCGTACCCACAGAGAGAGCAACATGTGGCATTTCTGAAGCACAACACAGTTGAACTTTAGCTCTTGATTTACAGGCAGATTGTAGATGTTTAACAGAAGGAGGCGTTTCGGCAGCACTGAGGACAGAATAAATCTCCAGCTCAGCGTGTTAGATTCTCGTGACAGATTCCCTCTCTTCCTCCTTCTTCCCTCCACCCCTCAGCCCCACAGAGGCGAGCTCTGGATCAGCTCACGCGGCTAATCTAAATACTGCGAGAGCCCAAAGCATGCAGCTCTGATTTCAGGTCAGCTTAGGAACCTGGAGAAAGTGGTGTTTTTTAGTCCAGTGAAGTTTGGAAGTCACCATGGTCCAGAGCCTGGACATGGAGGAGCAACAGAAGCGTTACTGCATCCGCAGTAAGCATGTAGTCATCATCTGTGTAACGGTGGTTGTGTGCTCATTGGCGGTGGGCCTTGGGGTGGGCCTCTCCGGGTCAGACAACACATGTCCTAGTACCTCCACACCAGCCCCCACGGCAGGGCCTACCCAGCCCCCCCCGCCTGCCAGAGGGCCCTGTGCGCCCTCCGCTGACTCCAGCGGCGACTGGAGGAATTTCCGTCTGCCCAGCTATGTGAACCCGGTCCACTACGACCTGCACCTGGAGCCGGACCTGGTGGAGGACACCTACGCGGGCACCGTGGACGTCCACGTGGAGGTCAGCAAGCCCACGCGCCACCTGTGGCTCCACATCAGGGAGACGTTTGTCAGCGCCCAGCCCCGGCTGAGGATGCTGAGCAGCCAGGGCCAGAGGGAGGTGGCAGTGAAGGGCTGCTTCGAGTACGTCCCCCAGCAGTACGTGGTGGTGGAGGCCACCGAGGAGCTGCCCGCCACCGGCCCAGGAGAGGTGTACGTGCTCAGCATGGACTTCCGGGGCTGGCTCAACGGCTCCGTGGTGGGGTTCTACAGGGTCGTCTACACCGAGCACGGTGTCACCAAGTAAGTCCATAAACAACATACGGAGATCAAAAGAAAGTGAACACTTATTTTGACTATATTTAGCATTTATAAGCAGTATATGAAACAAATAAATAGATAACGTTTTATAATACACTATAATGTAGTAGTAAGCAGATATTATACATTTTAGTTATTTATTAAGCAGCATGGTAATAATGTGTTTTGAAAACATTAATAGTTTTAAACCCAATGAATGAGTTGTACACGTGTTTAAACAGTTAATACACGTTTTATACTCTTTTGTCAATGTGTGTATTCTAATACCTCTATACATAATTACAACTATGTTATACAAAGTATTCATTATCGGTTTCCACAGAAGTCATTGATGCTGAAATTGAGGAGTTATAATACATTTTCAAACATTTAAAATGTCCTTATATGCTAAGGACTAAATTACAGTGTGTGAGGTAATGTCAAAATAGGCAAACTTCAACAAAATTTGTGAAATAACTTAAAATATTAATAAAACAAACAAATATTAATATCGAATCCACTAATTATCTTTATGTGAGGTGCAGAGATGTGGTTGAAAGTTCTGGAAAAGAACAGTAAGTGGACAAGTCAAGATATTTACCTACTACAAGGCTAAGAATGAACGGTCATTATCGGACAGAAAAATAATTTAACGCAGAGTTTTTCTACTCGAACCCTAATTCCCCTTGAGTAGCTTTCAAACGATAACAACAACATTACCCATATCTCATGTTATTAATGTTGGTCATTAAATGGAATATGCTGGATCTGGTTTGCATAATTCGATATATATTTATCCCGAATTCAACCTGATACATGCGTTACTTTTATGAAAAGCTTTAATGCATAACAACACATAACATATCAAACTTGTCCAAGCTTGAAAAGTTCATTTTGGACCTTGGAAATAATAGTTTGACAAATTAATCTCAGCTCAATGCCCACTGAGAGACTTTTTCTGGAGCTCTAACTGTATCCCGTAGCATTCATCATCTCATTTGTCATGGAGAAGCTCTGGATGAAATCCTAACAGCTGCTGGGCGATTTAAATGAGGAGCAAACTCCAACTACTGACGAAGACTGGGCGACATGATGGAAAGCTGGAAAATGCTGAGTTGGGATTGTTTTGTCCAACTATGGAACTTTGACCACATAACAACTCCCGTTTAGTGAAATCTTGGCTCAGTTTTTTGGAGTTAATACTAACTTAGTTACGTGTTGGTTGAATCACACTCTTCGGCTGTAGGAGGCTGTAAAAGTTTGTATTCTGCAGCTTGGAGCCCAGCTGCAAATTATGTCAGTTACAGTGGATTCCAATGGTGACACATGTTTACACTGCAGAGGAAAGAATGATCCGTCCGTCGAAACTTTTCAAACCCTTACAGAAACATAGTCCACTTCAGTCCTGCACGCTCAATGTGTTCCAGCCATTGTTTGATTGGATAAATACACAACCTCATATCCATGCGGATGGACGGCAGAGATGTGGATCTCGCTGCAGAAAGGTTGAAAAGATTCTATGGACCTTTTGATAACCTTTTACCACCATGAAAACTCAAGGAACATAAATTCAAACCTTCAGGGGCTAAGTTAAAAATGTACTCAAAAGACAGATTTTGGAGTATCACTTTAAATTTTAGTTTTTGGTAAAGGGCTTTACTGGTTGAGTCGTTTGGGTCCTCAGTGTTTATTACCTAATAACAACAACAACAACAAAATATATAAAAAATAAATAATAATAATAATAATGATTAAAAATAAATAAATAAATCAATTTAAAAAAAAAAAAAAATAAAAAAAAAAAAAAAAATATATATATATATATATATATATATATACATATATATTCAGAAATCAATCAGAAGTTCCTCAGGAATAAGTCTGATGTAAAATACCAGAAGGGGTCTCAATCAGAAAAGAAAAACTTGCATCTGAAAGTATTTCACTTTGGGGGTTTAAATACTTTAGGGAAAGAAAACAAGGAGGAGTACAAGGTGTCAAACCCATTTGCAATAATGTGTCCTTCGTTTGATCACCAGGAAGATCGCTGCGACCGATCACGAGCCAACGGACGCTCGCAAGTCCTTTCCCTGCTTCGACGAACCCAACAAGAAGGCCACCTACAAAATCTCCATCACTCATGAATCTAACTACGGAGCTCTGTCCAACATGCCGCCTGAGGTAGGACTCAAGTCACACATTAACATTTAGAATACGTAGGGGCTGTTTCATTTCAAGATAAGATAAGATAAGAGATAAGATAATCCTTTATTAGTCCCGCAGTGGGGAAATTTGCAGGATTACAGCAGCATAGGGTAAAGTGCAGACATAGTAAAATCAGAACAAATCAAATCAAAAACAGTATTATAAATAATAAAACAGTAGTAAAACAGTAAGAGTCTACAGTAACTGAAGTGTGGTATATACAAGCAGAATAGATTATTGCTGGTGTATTTATATTGTATTTATATTGCACAGGTCAGTGTAAACATTGAGTGGCTTAAGTGTTTTTTTTGTAGTCTACTGGGAGCTCAGCTGCTTGTGCAGTCTGATGCTGAAGATGATACATATCAAGAAAAAAAAGTGTCGTAAAAAGTTCTGATAAATTAATTGGAATTACATTAAAAGTTCGACTTTTGGGGCATGCCCCAACACATCCTCACTACTGACTCGGATATAAATATAAATGTCAACAAAATCCACATATAACTATATAATATATTATGTGTGCGTCAGAAATATGTTGGTTATATGTGGATTTTGTTGACATTTATATATGATGATAACTATTTTTGTGTGCATTAAGGAATATTTTTGTGGAGTAATTTATATATATTTTTCAAAATACATGTGTGAATCCGTCTGTGTGCATTTAGTTATATAATATATATAATTATATATTGATATCCTTAATATTTTCCTCCAATTTTGCTCATGTTGTGTTATAAATCACAGATTTTTTCGATCAAGTTGCAACACGTTCAAATCATTTTGACTGAGCTTCATCAAGGGTTTGTCTAAGATTTTCATTCTGGAGGGAAACCGTGTGGTTCATCAACTAAACTTAACATAAATCCTTTAAAATCCACAGCATCACTAATAACTACAAACACTTAGAGCTAAGAATTTCTTGTACGTAAATAGTTTCTTTGGCAATACAACTATTAACTGGACTGCAATTGTTGGTGGAAGGAGTATAATTACTCAAACCTTCGCATTGGTGGAGGGAAAAGAAACCAAAACAAAGGATGAGGGGGCCAGGCTTGGAATACTAAAAGCAGAGGAATCAATCTGTTTTTGGGGGACAGGGGATCCACCCACCTCCACAGTCTGTGTGACACCCACATTAACCCGTCAGCCTTTCGCTCTGCATCTCCAGGGCGAACCTCAAAAACTGCCCGGTGATAAACTGAAGACCTCCTTCCAGAGGTCCATTCCCATGAGTACCTACTTGGTATGTTTCGCTGTGCACCAGTTCGGCCATGTGGAAAGAACTTCCGCCCGAGGAATTCCTGTGAGTTTACCATTATGTGTCACTGTCCATCTCATCAGGACAAGTAGTGATGAAAGTAACTTATACTATTAGATTCATACTGTCAGGCAATACATGCACATACTCATGTTTCTCTTCTTCTTCTGCCTCTATAGTTGAGAATCTACGCCCAGCCAAGTCAGTTAGGAACGGCAACGTATGCAGCCAACACT
The DNA here is from genome assembly GCA_016806645.1 of Ophiodon elongatus. Taxonomy (NCBI): domain Eukaryota; kingdom Metazoa; phylum Chordata; class Actinopteri; order Perciformes; family Hexagrammidae; genus Ophiodon; species Ophiodon elongatus. The sequence goes on from JACSYO010001822.1 coordinate 377,413, forward strand.
ACCAAAGTCATCTTTGACTACTTTGAGGAATATTTCAACATGACATACTCCATCTCAAAACTGGGTACGTTCAGACGATACAGTATGTGTAGTAGGTTAAACACGTCAGATTCACACTACAATCCAAAAGTCGTTGCAGGGGTTCTCTAGAGGCTGCAGATTTATTCCACAGTGTTCTCTATCGCACTTGTTTTCGATGCCTTTATTTAATCGCGTGCCAAGAACACTATCCCCACCCTGCCCCTATCCACGGGATCTGCACACTATGTTGCCACTACTGTATCTGCTACAGTTTAAAAGGTCAGGTCTGAACACCGCCCCAGAACAGACATGTTTATCCCTGGACAAAACTGACTGGTAGTATTTTCTGTTGCACTGTAAAACACGTAATAGAGTCAACTGCAACGGTGACATGATTAAAGGTCGAATTGCAGATTTGCGAGAAAAAGCACAGAAGTAGTTTAGGAGTTAATAGAGCCATTACCCAATCCAAACTTCCAGTTTGGACGTCATGGAAACAACTGATGGTGGGAAATCTGTAAATGAGAAATTAAGCATACAGATAAAGAACATCCATTTCAACAACAAATGTATGGCAATATTGATTAAGATACACTCTCACTGTCTCACAAGCATTAGTGAGGCAGTAATGCAATAAAGCCCTGTGATAAGCGGTGACTTCAGAGGACTCTCTGTGCTGTTTTGATCCAGATAAGATAGCCATCCCTGACTTTGGTACTGGGGCCATGGAAAACTGGGGCCTCATCACCTACCGGGAGACCAACCTGCTGTACGATGAAAAGCAGTCGTCGTCCTACAACAAGCAGCGAGTGGCCAGCGTCATCGCCCACGAGCTGGTTCACCAGGTACCACCGTCTACTTTTATTACTTTGCTTGTTTTAGTTGTGTCTTTTATTCATGCGGCAGTGCAGTTTTATTTTTTATCACAAAAGTGAATGAAAAAACACTTTTCCTTTGGCCATGGTATGATGGCTTTTTATCTTTGGATTGAAAGATTTGTTCATTGAAAAAAAAAAAAAAACGGGTTCAGAGTTCAGAATTGTAAATTCCTTTATGTGCTAAAATCCTTCATGTGCTTTGTTCAAGCTTTTTATGATGCACCCGTCTTTCCGAGATATCAGCTGTTTTGCTGTGATGGGAGATACGAGGCATTCGTGCAGTCAATAAAGTTTTATGATCTTCAAAGTCACAGGAATGAGGGATCAGCATGTGTTTCATTTATGTAAAGAAGTCTTCTGGGTGGCAAGCTTTTATAAGGCCCTCTCACATGTTCTGAACAATTACCCTTAAACCTGTACAGTATAGAGTTAAAGTCACATTGTTGGTATCTCTTCGTAAACACAGTATTAAAAACCAGACCCTCTCTCCGGCTCAAAGAGCAAGGGAGCGAGTGAATGAAGAGAGGGAGCGGCGTCAGTGAGAAGAAATACATTTTGTGAATTTCCCCACTGCGGGACTAATAAAGGATTATCTTATCTTATCTTATCTTATCTCAAAGCCATGAATCAGAAAAATAAAACGTTACTTTCTGAATGTTTCACGTCAGTTACGTTCTAAAGTTTGACCTGGGATTGAGAACGGGCTGCACACCCTGGACTGGTGCTCTGAAAATGTCCAAAATATTGAATTCATCCAGACAACATAAACATGCAGGAAGTGTTGGGTTTGCAGATCAGAAAACAGGGAGCCTTCTTACTAAAATATGATACAATGTGTTCGTAAAAAAGGGGGGAATCAGAAATGAAGGCCTGTCTCAGACAAAGGCCTGAGTCTCTCTGCAGGCCGTCTTAAGAACGAGGAATCAAAAGTATCCGACAGCTCATTTTTACACCTTGTAAACCCCGAGCAGGTTTTTCCCTGCAAATTCCATATAATTTCCTTTGTTTGGACCCTCGAAACCTCACGTCAGTTATCTTTTTTTCCCAGTGGTTTGGGAACATCGTGACCATGGACTGGTGGGATGACCTCTGGCTTAATGAGGGCTTTGCCAGTTTCTTTGAGTACATCGGTGTGGAGAAAGCTGAACCCACCTGGGGCATGGTGAGTTCTCCTTCTTAAGGCACCACAATCCATCCCACTGTCAGTTGACGGTCCTGAGGACTTTGCCTTGTGTCCCTCCTGTGGCATACAGCGAGACATCATGATCATCAGCGACGTGCTCCCCGTCATGGTGGACGACGCCCTGCTCTCCTCTCACCCGATCATCGTGGACGTGTCGACCCCAGCGGAGATCACCTCCGTGTTCGATGGCATCTCATACAGCAAGGTACGACCACTGGATGCAGAGAATGTGTGTAATCATGCAGCCAAACACTCCTCGTAATGAAAATGATCCAACTTCATCCAGGGGGCGTCCATTCTCAGGATGTTGGAGGACTGGATGGGCAAAGACTTGTTCAGAGACGGCTGTCGAGTAAGTCAAATGGACGTAGCTCTTTTGATTCATCTTCATTAAAGTTTCCATCAGATGATTGATGAAAGCCTTTTTTATCTTCTTTCACCAGAAATATTTGAAAGACTACTACTTCAAGAACGCCAAAACGGCCAACTTCTGGGCATCCCTCGCCAGTGTATGTTTGAACTTTATTGGTTTTAAATCTTCCAAGGCCAGATTAATACCCCAGTTATCAAAGGAAGCCTTCAATATGTTGGGAAGGAATGCTTATCGTCTGTCTTTAGGAAAGTGAAGTGACAGAATGGGCATTGTGTGTTCAGTCTTTGTGTTAACTACAGAGCATGAGTAAGGATGGACCTGCCGCACCTGAGCCTCTGCTGCTCACTCCGGTCAGTGGGCGGGTCAGTGGGCGGTGCTTTTGTCGTTTGCAGACAGGTCACAAACTTTCTGATTTCACAGCTAAACACTGAAATATGTTTCTGAAAACGTTTGAGGTGAGAAATAGACATTGCAGTAACAGAATATTGTCCGATCCGGATCTGTGATTGAAAGGCGCATTAGAGAGTCTTCAGCTCTGATTGGATGTTTTTTTTCTTGCAAATGCCATAAGAAGCACCAAAAGGAGGCAGAGGAGCCTGATTTTTTCTCAGATTATCTGACTCATGTACTGCTGTCAGGCTATTGTGCCAGTTTGAGCAAATATGACAAAAACGTTGTTTTTATTAAAGACAGCAACTATAGCTTTAAATCAAACCAAATGTGATAAAACATGTTTATTTTTATTATATATAATTTACAAAAATGGACAGTGTGAGGCTAGCTGTTTCCCCCGTTGTCCAGTCTTCATGCTAAGCTAGGCTAACCACATCCTGACTAAATTTATCTTATTAACTGACAGGCGTGAGATTGATTACGATATCAGCGTCTCAGTCTCAGAAAGAAAACATAAGCATGTTTCCCCAAAATGGTGGAACGTTGCTTCAGGTTTTGTCTGCGAGTCTTTCTGAGCAGTAGCCGGTTCCTCCTCTCTGTGACCAGGTGAGTGGGTTGCCGGTTGCAGACGTCATGGATACATGGACCAAACAGATGGGTTATCCTGTACTGGACCTGTCTGTCTCAGAGACGATCACCAAACTGAGCCAGAGGCGATTCCTCCTGGATCCCAATGCCAATGCCAGCCAGCCTCCTTCACCTCTTGGGTCAGTGATACAAAGAAGATAAAAAAAAAAACTTTCGCTCCTCAAACCCTCGGACCAGTCTAATTTGGATCACGATGTTATCGTCTTATTTTTACATCAAAACTGCATCAAACAGTACAAAATATTCAAAAGGCTGCCAGATACTCAGTCAGCTTCCACTGTGGTTCTATTACGACAAATCCTCAGGTTATTTCCAATTCACAACTTTTCACCTAATATAATATTTCAGGATGGTGCTCACAACCTTTTTTCAGTTTTGCAATCTTTCATGTTCGACAGCCACTTGGATGCACCATGAAATACACAAAGTTATTCAGACCTTTAAGTTTAATTTGACATGTCTTTGATTGTTTGTGTCAGGATAACTTAAAACCTGAATACTGTTTGAGAACCATTTAATTGTAATATGATAATTTAGTTGTAAGAGATAATGGAGTTCCCACAGTCAACATCTGCTCATGTTGGAATTCAAAAGGATACAATCTGGTCTCCTTACCATCTGTATCAAAATGTTTTACTCAAAGTTGCATTAATTAATATTTTTAAAGCAATATTGGGTCAAATGACTGTGTGCAGTGTGAAAGGTGTGGCCGTTAGTGATGAACACAAAGAAGTGTCACCTACTGTGTCGTTCCCCTCCGCTTTTTTAGCATCTTTCACTTTACAGTTTTGTTTTTTAAGGCCCTCAACTTTACTGTTCTGGTAGACAGCTGTTTTCAGTGAAAAAGCTCCAATAGAGCCTATGTACACTACCTGCTCAGCACCATTCAAATCAACATAGCAGGACGGTCAGAGCGGCGGCCATTTTGATGTGTACTGCTGCCATTGCAAAGAACGTAGCGAGGCTAACTCCCACGGAAAACTTCTGTATAAACCGACTTGCGGGAAGCCGTGGATGCCGGCGTGACGTGTAACATGACAGGGTCATTGATTTATGTGTCGGTTTGGTGCATTAATAATAACGATGAGAGTGTTTTTGTTACAGGTACAAGTGGACAATTCCAGTCAAATGGCACTCTGTGAAGAGCAACAGCAACATGTTGACCATGTTTAACAAGAGCAGCACAGGTAGTATGCTCAGCTTAAGTATTGTGTAATCATCTTCAAAACATTCGAAAGGATAAAAACTTTAAGTCAGCCAATGACTTAAGTCAAATGTAATCTATTTTCTCACTATGAGGATGAGAAAATGGATTACATTGAATAAGACAGAATCTAGAATCTAGAGTTTGTATTTTACAGCAGAAATTGACCAACACCGCCATCCTTCACACACTAATGCGCTCATAATGACTTTCAGAGCATGTCCTCAGTAACTACTCGTCCTCAGTGGACGGGCTGCTGAAGGTCAATAATGATCACCTTGGATTCTACAGAGTCAACCATGACGGCCTCATGTGGAACGCTATCAGTCAACAGCTTCAGGACAACCACTTGGTGAGCCGTCCTCAGAGATCTACAAGCACATGTGCACACTACCCAGTGCATTTTCGAGTTTTGATGTCTGTATTTCTGTCTCGGTGTGTTCGACTGCTGTTAACGTTGCTCTCGTCCTCTGCTGTGCCACTTGCATTTGATTCAAGTCTGCTTCAAAGTCGACTCCATCTGCGTTCTTTTCTCAGGTTTTTCAAAGGGAAACGCACACTAAGCCGTTAACAAAAACCAGAGACGCAGGTTACCCAAAGTGAGATAATCAGTGGGGTTATGAATAATGTGAGCGCTAGCACTAGCTGAGTCTTGTTTTGGAAAGAACTGAAAGGTTTAGTTGATATTTTCACCCAAACTTGTCATAGTTTGGGTGAATGTCATGCTTGTTCTCAAAACAACAACAAAAATAACACTTTTTTCTCACAATACTATGACTTCTTATGATGAAATTTTCTCAAGAAAATTAGCACTTTATGAGCATAATAGTTCTTGTAAAAAAAAAGAATTATTTATTCTTGAAGTCTCTGTCGCACCATTAATCTACATTCAGTTAACATGCAATTTAAAACTACCAGACACGTGCGCGTTATCTAAACATTTTCAGCTGAATTTCCTACATTATGCTTTTTAGCTTTGATGCCGATTTCTTAGCTTGAAATGGTAGAGTAAGAACACCGAGAACCACACTCAGTGGTGCTCTTCTGGTAACTTTCTATTTGACTCTGTCCTCAACAGGAGTTTGATGCAGCTGATCGCACAAGCTATATTGATGATGTTTTTGCTCTTGCAAGGTAAGATTTCAGCCCAAACCACACTGTATGAACATTCATGACATCATACACAGAGATTCCAACGACTGTTTCATTCAACTGTTCAGGGCCGATGTTATAGATTACGGTAATGCCTTCAATCTGACCAAGTACCTGAAAAATGAGACGGACTACGTGGTCTGGGACCGTGTGGCCTCCTCTATCGCATATGTCCGAGACATGCTGTCAGGCAATGATGCGCTCTACCCATTGTTCCAGGTAAGGGAGCAGCTAATCCTTCAAACGTCAAACCTCATTAACCTTGAAGTTTATCTGCGATCAAAAGTTTCAAGATCTCAAAATTGACTAGTGCATGAAAACTGTTTCTGCCTGTAGTATCTCACCTTGATTCAGAACCATGTTGTTTGTTTTCTCTAGAAACTGTTTCGTGAACACGTTAAAGCAATCACAACACAACTTGGATGGACTGATAGCGGAACACAGACGGAGAGGTACAGCAGGAGCAATCACAATCCCGTTGCTTTTCCCAACACGTGTCCTTGTTCTTTTATGCTCCCCCTGTGCTAACCCATGCATTCATTTACCCACCGATGTGACATGCGTGTCATGTGTTCTGCTGGCTGTGTGTGGCAGGCTACTAAGGGAGACGGCGCTCAGTATCACTTGTCAGATGGGAGATCAGGAAGCTCTGAACGAAGCCTCTCACATTTTCGACCAGTGGATCGCTGGAAGTATCAGGTATCACCACTCCAGTGTCTTTTCAAAATATTGTGTGTCATAGTATGGAATGTCATTTTGTCCTTTTCACCCACACTTGGCATTTACCAATAATGTTTCATATAGCAAGAACATTTAAGCAGTTCACCAGTTTTCAATGAGAACGAGAAAAGCAAACATCTTTTTAATATAGCTGTTTGTTTCAGAACCTGACATTAACATTTCTTGGCCTTTCGACCTGCAGCAGCGTGGCAGTGAACCTGAGGCTGCTGGTCTATCGATATGGCATGAAGAACTCGGGCACCGAAGAAAAGTGGAACATAATGTTCCAGAGGTACAGAGACAGTTCTTTGGCTCAAGAGAAGGACAAGCTGCTGTATGGACTGGCTTCCGTGGCGAATGTGGAACTCCTCAACAGGTGATTAAAACAGCTTATTAAACAGAGACCTGAGAACCTGAGAACACTTTTATCTTATCACTTTGGTTGTGATGAGATCAAGTGGCAACCTCCGGTTCTGAAAAGTGAAGCCAATGCTCAAGTGCCTTAAACCTGCATTCTTTCTAATGTCCATCAGGGGGCAACTCCTCTGGTTGTATAGACGTCTATGGGAAAATGACTCTACTTCTCTCTTGATTTATTACCTCAGTAAACATTGTAAACATGAGTTTATGGTCTCAATCTCTAGTTTCAAGTCTTCTTCAATACAGCATGATGTTCATTTAGTAAATTATAATAATAATAATAAATTTTATTTATATAGCACTTTTCAAAATTCTCAAAGACACTTTACAAACATTAAAATCATCATAAAAGAACTTTACATTAAAAACATGGAACATACATAAATGGTACATTTTTTAGTCAAACAGACCATAAAGCAGAGTATGCTTTGGGCGGGGCTACCTTGTGATTGACAGGTCATATACAGCGTGTCTACCACAGTGTCACTCCTACGCAGTCCAAATATGGTCACTTCCGTTCACTAGTTGCAAATTTAAAAATAAACCGGCCAAAATCCAACGTGGCGCCGGCCAAAATGTCGAACTCGAGGCTTCAAAACCCCGGTCCACAAACCAATGGGTGACGTCACGACGACTACGTCCACTTCTTATTTACCGTCTAAGGAGATCCCATATTTGGTTTGATCTGTTACCTGGGTTACAGAGCCATGGTGGAAATGGAGCATTTATTTTGGTGCACTGCAAACCCCAAACACAAATCTGTGTGAAATCTTTAACCAGCCTTTGAGTGTTTTTTGTGATTTAAGTGATGACTGTGTCGGTTGTCCTCGGTATCACCTGGCACCAGTTTCTAAAACAACATGGAAATACGATGTGGAACACAAGTTCTGTTCACACAAAAACTGTTAAAAAAAACCTGAAATGTAAATAGTTGACTTTTTTTGCCTTCAAAAAACTGGAGGAGGTTTGAGTCCAACCTTTGTCTGGCCTAATCTTAATGATGTTGCCACGTTACAAATCAAAAGTTACTTTGGTGAGTACAATGTAAAACGGGTGGCCAAACCTATGAAAGTAAAACCTATGTTGTAATAAACCATGGTTTTCCTTTAAACTATGCTTTGGACTGGGTGGTGTTGTGGTGAAACGATTCAGCCTCGGGCACTCTAGTTTCCTCTGCATGGACTGTTTCAAACTGCTCAGCAGACACTTTTGGACTTTACACTCATAGGGAGAGTCTTGTGTTTTTCCCCCTCACCCTCAGTTAGATGAGAAAATCAATTCACCGTAATAGAGTGAGACGAAACTGATATCTCATGAATAAAAATATAGAATTTTGACCATGAAGGTTCATTCCTGACTTTGGGAACTCTAATGTTTCAACTCTATCTGATGTATATAGTAGACTTTTAGTTTCTAACATTCTATTGGGATATTCCTCTGTGTTGCCCCATTTTTACTTTTAGTTTGATAACATGACACACAAGATCAGCTTTAAAATAATTATGAGGAGTATTTATGTGAAGAGAATAACCTTTGTTCTGTCCATCAGGCTCCTGGAGGCCTCTAAAGATGAGAGTGTGGTGAGGAGTCAGGATCTGTTCACTGTGGTGCGATACGTTTCCAACAATCCACTGGGGCAAAACATGGCCTGGGACTGGACCACACTCAACTGGGACTACCTGATCAACAGGTCAGTGCAAAAAGGACCAGACATGACACTGCTGATGCTTGGAATGTGCAAGCCGTGTGGGGAAGATACGTATGTTATATGCCTCTTTTTGCCGTAATATTTCCTAGTGGCAATGTCTATTTTGCTGATGCGGAAAACTGGGAAAGGAGGATCGTCAAAATGGACCTATTACAAATCCCTCTTTGACCTGTTTAACCAATAGGGTGTCGATGGTGTCTGGTTCAGTGAGCACAGACTGAAGGTTGTGGCTGATACAGGAAGTGTCATGACTGGATGAAAACATTGTGTGAAACCATTGATGAGAAAGTGAACAAACTCTTTATCGGAATGGTTTTGTAGAGCAGTGGCTAGAACATGTACCTTAACAGGTGTACAGGAGTGCTTCGATAGTCAGTCCGCAGGTGTGGTTGGGGTGTGGGGAGCAGCTATTCCTGGTGTGGGCACGATCGACTGGGGTTCGGGCTTCACAGGAGTGAGGGCTGGTTGCTAGCAGGCTGGAGGTTAGCAGGCTGGAGGTTAGCTGACTGGAGGCTAGCTGACTGGAGGCTAGCTGACTGGAGGTTAGCTGACTGGAGGCTAGCTGACTGGAGGCCAGCTGACTGGAGGTTAGCTGACTGGAGGCTAGCTGACTGGAGGCCAGCTGACTGGAGGTTAGCTGACTGGAGGCTAGCTGACTGGAGGCTAGCTGATAAACTTCCCAGAGTGCCAGTGACGAAGCTGTCTCCTGGTGTTTAACACAGGCCTTTGGTTTTGAAGGCACTGAATGGTGACAATCACAAACGTGGACAAAGCAGGAGGTGGACAGGGAAGGCCAGGAAACTGCAGAGCAGAGGAGGGAAGTGGGAAGAGGTGTGTCAATGGGTTGGGCTATCAAGTGATGGGGAAAAGAGGGAATGTCCGAAGGGCATGTGGTGGATGGAGAGAACATGGCAGTGAAGGGGCCTGTGGATGGAGAGGAGGCATGGATATAGACTGTGACACTTTGCTGATCATAGTAATGAATTTTCTTTCTCAACAGGTACACCATCAATGACAGGAACCTTGGTCGCCTACTGAGTCGGATCACCACCACCTACAACACAGAGCTCCAGCTATGGAAGGTTGGCAATGTTCTTTTTGTGCAACTTTCTCCTACTTTGTTTATCATTCTTCAAATACTGGTGTCTGTTTAGCTTATTGATTTGAACTAGTTATTTTTACTAAGAGCGGGTAGTTTATCTTCATGCACAGTTCTAATGATTCTTTCTTAAAGAAATACTCCACTAAAACCTTTTACGAAAGTAATAAATACTCCCAGTAGGCCTGAAAGGTGACTGCACACACTGCCTGTGGTCAGCTTGTATCAAAGTCTTTCTTAGTGGATTACAACTGTGAACGTTTATGTCTGCAGACAAAAATAAATTAAAAGACCCATAGAAACTTCCCAAAACCCCTCACGGAATCTAACTTCTGTGCTGCCGGCTATATCCTTAGTATGTTCCTAACATGGTTTTGTCTGTGACTCAACTGTAATGCTACATGAGAGGCGTGAAACTTCCAGGCACTCTGAATCGTGGATGTAAAAAAAAAAAACCTTGAATATTTAAAGGCCCACTCCCACACATCTCATGTAGGTGTTGGGGTGAAGCACTCAGGACTGTGAGCGCTCTTGTTTTTAGTCCAGTGGCCCTTGACTCCACAGAGTTTTGCCGAAATATGTTTTGATACACTGCTTCTGTGCTGTGCCGCTTGCCTCCCTCAATGTTTAAAGATTCTGCCAAAAGTTGTGTTTTGAGTCATATTACAGTTTGAAACCCACCGGGAGGAGTTTCTATGGACATTTTGATACTTTTTCCTATTGTGAAAACTTCACAATTGTAGTTATGAATTAAGGCCCCATGAGGATGGGGTATTATCTACTGATGGCTGAAAAAGGGGATAAAATGTTCCTCTTGAAACAAATTTCTCTGCCCTTGCAGATGGAACATTTCTTCAGTCTAACTCCAAACGCTGGTGCCGGGGAGATGCCTCGGAAGCAGGCGCTGGAGACGGTGAGGAACAACATCGGATGGATCCGGAAGAATGAGAAGGAGATCGGAGGCTGGCTGGAGAACAACGTCGCCTGAAGCGGCACCAGCGTGTAGGAATACCGTACCTGTACGAGACCAGAGCATCCACAGTCCCCTGTAGATACGTACGGCCTTTTCCCAGTCAGCACATACAGGATGAGGCTCGGTTGAGTTCGTGGTCTTTTTGAAGGGCCAGAGCAGGCGGCTGCTGATCTGACTCGACATTGCAGATAATCAAATAATCACATTCTTACTTGTAAGCTAAATTCGCATGTCACCTGATCCACTAAGTGTCAGTCTCATTTTGCAGATTGCTGTTGTCCTCAAAAGTCTGCCTTCCAGTTTTGGCCCATTTAGGAAGTGTGAAGTGATTCTGTCTTACCTTCATGTTCCCCCATCATGTGGTTAGTTCTACTGACAATCATTTTCACTTCCTTTCTGATCTCGTGCTCATCACATAAAGGATATTTATGCAGCCGCCTTCTTCTCCTTCCTGTAAACATTTATATTACAAATTCCTCAATATATTTTTGTAAATTTGAACTTGTGGCACGATGAGTTTTCTCTCGCCCGCACAGTGCAGCCATGATCATCAGACCCAGCCATAGAATATGATGACGCATTCTGCCTCTGTGCTTGTTCGTTTGTATTTGTGAGCAATAATGGAAGTGTAGGAGTGGTCCCCTGCTGGAGGTGATGAGTTGAATGAATAAATATTTACTAAAATGACTTTATGTGCACCATGACCTATATTTCATGTTATTTTGACTCCAGCAGCAGCAGCAAAGCAGTAGTGTAACATTTACCTAAGTACCGTGAGAAAAACATTGGAGATACTTGCATCTTACTTCACTACTAGATTTATATATATATTTATATTGGAGATTAACCTTTTGCATCCAAAACAGAAATTAAATATGCTTCTTGATATAGCATTGATAATACTTCAATAATATATGCCCAATGCTTTAATAATTTTACTCAGTGGTGGAAAGTAACTAATTACATTTACTTTAAAGTACTTTTGGGTACTTGTACTTCATATGAGTACTTTTAGTTTGTGCTACTGTACAACCCTAGATTTCATAGGGAAATGTACCGTAATTACCCGACCGCTACTTTTCAGATAAATATACATAACATATGATTAGTTTATATAATGTGTCTTCATTGTTATATAATTGTTATAGTTATTAAGCTACCCAACAGTATATAAAACTATATTCACACTCCACCTCAAACATCTAAAATATAAAAATGCTGCTATATTAATATGTCAAGAATAACAAATAAATCATACATAATATTAAAACACTAACAGGGGCCATCCTGAAGGGGTGTCCTGGGCCACATCGAAGGACCGCCTACTCAACTGATGTGCGTGTGTGTGTGTGTGTGTGTGTGTGTGTGTGTGTGTGTGTGTGTGTGAGTGTGTGTGTGTGTGTGTGTGTGTGTGTGTGTGTGTGTGTGATGGTGTTGTGCTGCCAAAGCGCACTGGAACAGCACTCCCCCACTTTTTAATGCCTCCGTGCCGGTGACAGATGTGGCCAGAGGCATTATGCTTTCAGAGTGTTCATCCGTCCGTCTATTCTCATAAACAAGATATTTCAGGAACAGCTGGAGGGAATTTCTTCAAATTTCTGCACAAACGCCTACTTGACTAGGTCCCAAAACACGATTTTTGGCCATAACTCAAAAATGTATATGCTTATTATTACAATTTCACATTTCTAACAGCATAAAATTATGACATTTTGGAAAGGCCTGGATGTAAACTGCAACACGACTGGTTGGTGGAGAGATCCAACCGCAGGATGATGACTGTAGTGAGGAAATATCCGGTTAAAATGTATCGAAAAAATATGTAAGCACTTTAGGATCCAATCATCACTAAAGCATGTGTCATGCAAGAGAGTCAGTAAAAACAAATGGAATGGGCAAAGTTGTCATAGTGACATTAGAGGTGCCAGTAGTCCGTTCCCTCGCTGAAAAGAGTTTCTCTCCTGTTCAAACAATAGCGCCCCCCTCGGTGGGTTAGACATTTGGGTTGGCTCCGGTTTAGGCAGAGGGAAAGACACTGGTGGACTTCAGCGTCACAGTTAATGAAATATTATTTTCTCAGTCTACTGGTAGCTAACTGCTTCATTTTCTCGGCACACATAAGTAAATGAAATCATTCGAAACAGAAACTGGTGAAAAACAACAATGCATTTGGTCTTTGCAAACAGAAAGGATGTTCCGTGTTTATTAGCATATAGAGCAGGGGACTGGGGTCCGATCTCCAGCGGCCCCTGCAGACGCATTCTAATACCAGGTGGGAATGCATGTTAATGGAGGTGTGAACAGGGCCTAAGAATACATGTAGTGACACATAATGAAAATTCATTTCTACCTGTCCAATGAACTTTCTTGAGATTCTGATGCGAGCTACAATGTATTGATGAGAGAGGTGGAGAGAGGTGGCATCGCTGTATTTACACAAAAAGTAATGTTTTGCTTTGGCCTTTTCCATGCAAAGTGTCCGTACACAGAAAGAGTTTCATTGTCAGTTTGTTATTGAAGAAACTCGAACACACTCAATGACTACGATGTCACGGCAAGTGGAATGTACACAGTAAACACCACAGTGCATTAGATTATTAGGGAGAAAAACACTGACACCGATTCATGTGAATTCATCGTAGCAGTCTTCTATAAATGGTTTTAATGACAGGGTATTTGATACAACGGGATTTCACCTCACTGGGTAAGGGGTTGTTGGGAGGTTGTCATGGGAACCTGGGTATTGATGGTGATTCGCTGCCTGGTCTGACATCGAACCATCCCTGTGATGGCTCTTCTGAACCTGCAGGAAAAGATCTCATTATCAATTTAAAATACAGTACATCACTTAAACATTACTCAACGATGACTGAACAGTGCCCCAACCCCCCTCGCCCCCTCTCCCCCGACCTTCACCTACAAAATATCACTCAAAGAGACACGTAACACCCAGAAAGAGATGACCACAAAGTAACATAAAACAACTACAAAGAGACACAAAGAGACTACAAAGAAACACAAACAATAACAAAGGGATGCGAAACAGCTACAAAGAGACACGAAGAGACTCACAATGACACTGAAAAGGGACACAATAACTACAAAGAGACACAAAGAGACTCAAAACGACACTGAAAAAAGACAAAACAACTACAAAGAGACCAAAACAACAACAAAGAGATGAAAAACAGCTGCAAAGAGATACAAAGAGACTCACAACGACACTGTAAAGGGACACAAGAACCATAAAGAGATACAAAGAGACTGACAACGACACTGTAAAGGGACACAACAACTACAAAGAGACTCACAACAACACTGTAAAGGAACACAACAACCATAAAGAGATACAAAGAGACTGACAACAACACTGTAAAGGGACACAACAACCACAAAGAGACTCACAACAACACTGTAAAGGGACACAACAACTACAAAGAGACACAAAGACACTCACAACGACACTGTAAAGGGACACAACAACTACAAAGAGACACAAAGAGACTCACAACGACACTGTAAAGGGACACAACAACTACAAAGAGACACAAAGAGACTCACAACAACACTGTAAAGGGACACAACAACTACAAAGAGACACAAAGAGACTCACAACGACACTGAAAAAGGACAAAACAACTACAAAGAGACCAAAACAACAACAAAGAGATGCAACACAGCTGCAAAGAGATACAAAGAGACTCACAACAACTATATGAAGAGATACAACATGACTACAAAGAGACACAATACAACAACAAAAAGATGCTAAACTATTATAAAGTGTGTGTGTCTTACTCCTATGTAAGTGGAGCCTTTTGCATGTCTGTGCCCAGGGGCCCTAGTCTCATTATGGGCCCCTGACCCCCTCTCTGTCCTCACAACTGCCTCTCACGGGCAACAAGTACATCTGCACACACATGAACTAATATCAAAGCATAATGACGAGAGAAACACTCACTTTTTGTTGGCAATAACATAAATGCAGGGGTTGTAAAAGGTGGAGGACTTGGCAAAGAGCGGAGCGATGATAGCCATGGGGGCAGGGATGGTCTTGGGGTCACCAAAAGAGGCCCAGAGACACACTATGGAGTACGGAGACCAGGCCACCAGGAACATGACGATCATTACCATGGACATCTGCCGGCCACAAACACAACAACAGCTGAGTCACTTGGTTCATTCGTCTTTATTTGACCACTAAAATGATAGGCTATGCCAAAGCTGCATGCTATCATGAGTGGAACACTAACCGGGCGGTGTAGAAGACAGAAGGGTGAGCTCGATGGCTCAGTGTGGTCCAGTACTCACCTTGGTGACGTCCATCTGATCTGACCAGTCAATGTTGATGCTGTTCAGGCAGTTGTTGGTTCTGTACCTCTGCACAGTGACCGACACGTTGTAGTAGCAGTAAAACATGGCGGATAGAGGCAACACAAAGTTCACCGCAATCACAGCCATAGTGTAAGAGATGAAGGAGCTGTGGAGGGAAAGTTAGCTATGGAGTCGGCTCAAACATAACATTCAGTCAGACATACGGGATTATGTGTGCAGCACAAGTTCTACTCAACTAGTAGTGGTTAGAAGAAATGTAACGAATCAGCAGTAGTAATAGCAGTAGTATATATGTCTATATAGATATATATAGATATATTTATATATATATATCTATATAGATATATATAATTACAGTTGTAATAGTAATAGCATGCATAACATAGTAGTAGCAGTATAATAATCTCCGCCGTAACACCTTTGTCTCTGCCTTCAATCACTGGAGCCAACCCATATAATGGGGATATATGGGGACCTAATCCATGACAACCCAGAGTTCAGATCAGGAAGCAGAAGCAGAGCTGTAGTCTTACACCCTTCTCTGCACTTCCATTAGAGCAGTTACCCACTCAAAACTATATAGAGACTGTGTCTGCCCCACGGCCACTTAAATTAATTAAATCAAAAGTAACCAGAAGAGGAGTTGTACAAAATAACCTCATAAAAGTTAACACCACCAACGCAACAGTGCAACAAAATAGGAGAATTAAATGTGGACTTTTAAATATCAGATCTTTGTCATCTGTAGGTGACTTTAATATTCATGTGGATGTTGATAATGATAGCCTTAGTACTGCGTTTATCTCATTATTAGATTCAATTGGCTTCTGTCAGAGTGTACAGAAACCCACTCACTGTTTTAACCACACCCTCGACCTTGTTCTTGCATATGGCATTAAAATAGAACATCTAATAGTTTTTCCACAGAACCCTCTTTTATCAGACCATTACCTAATAACTTTCGAGTTTATACTACCAGAGTGTACACCGTTAGGCAAAGGTTTCTACACCAGATGTCTATCTGACACTGCTGTAGCAAAATTTAAAGAAGCGATTCCATCTGTATTTAATTCAATACCATGTCTCAATATAACGGAGGACTCCTGTGCTAACTTTAGTCCGTCCCAGATTGATCATCTAGTCGATAGTGCTACAGGCTCACTGAGACTGACACTAGACTCTATAGCCCCTCTAAAGAAGAAGATAATAAAACAGAGGAGGTTCGCTCCATGGTATAACCTTCAAACCCGCAAAATAAAACAAACATTGCGAAAGCTTGAAAGGATATGGCGTTCCACCAATTTAGAAGAATCTCGGTTAGTTTGGCGAGATAGTCTTAAAACATATAAGAAGGCCCTCCGTAATGCCAGAGCAGCCTATTACTCATCAATAATAGAGAAAAATAAGAACAACCCCAGGTTTCTCTTCAGCACTGTAGTCACAGCTCTGTTGAGCCGTGTATTCCTATAGACCTCAGTAGTAATGACTTCATGAGCTTCTTCAATGATAAGATTCTTACTATTAGAGACAAGATTAATAATCTCTTGCTCTCAACCAGTACCGATCTATCCTTGGAAACAGCTATAAACCCTGATATATGTTTGGATGGCTTCTCTCCCATCGACTTAAAAAAATTGTCTTTAACAATTTCTACTTCTAAATCTTCTACCTGTTTCTTGGACCCCATCCCGACGAGGCTGCTTAAAGAAGTTTTACCTTTGATTGGCACCTCTTTGCTGGATATTATCAATCTGTCTTTACTAACGGGCCATGTACCACAGTCTTTTAAAGTAGCTGTGATCAAGCCTCTTCTCAAGAAGCCCACTCTTGATCCAGAGGTGTTGGCTAACTATAGACCGATCTCTAACCTTCCCTTCGTCTCTAAGATCCTTGAGAAAGTAGTCACAAATCAGTTATGTGACTTTCTACAGAACAATAGTTTATTTGAGGATTTTCAGTCAGGATTTAGAAAACACCGCAGCACAGAGACGGCACTGGTGAAAATGACTAATGACCTTCTAATTGCATCAGATAAAGGACTTCTCTGTTCTTGTCTTGTTAGACCTTAGTGCTGCTTTTGACATTGACCATCACATCCTATTACAGAGATTAGAACATTTGATTGACATTAAAGGTACCGCACTGAACTGGTTTAAATCCTATTTATCAGCTCGATCTCAGTTTGTATATGTAAATGATGAAACCTCGATTACCACCAACGTCAGTCACGGAGTTCCACAAGGTTCTGTGCTTGGACCATTTTTATTCACCTTATATATGCCCCCTTTATTATATATTATAATATTATCAGAAAACACTCCATAAACTTTCAGCGTTATGCTGATGATACTCAATTATATCTATCGATCAAGCCAGACGAAACCAACCAGCTTGCTAAACTTCAAGCATGTCTTAAAGATATAAAAACATGGATGACCTGCAACTTCCTGGTGTTAAACTCAGACAAAATTGAAGTTATTTTACTAGGCCCAGAACACCTCCGAAATCAATTATCTAATGATATAGTTTCTCTTGATGGCATTGCCCTGGCATCCAGCACCACCGTAAAGAATCTCGGAGTTGTCTTTGATCAGGACTTGTCCTTTAACTCTTACGTAAAACAAATCTCAAGGACTGCCTTTTTTTCACCTACGTAACATTTAAAAAACCATCACATCCTGTCTCAAAGCGATGCAGAAAAATTAGTTCACACATTTGTTACTTCTAGACTAGACTACTGTAATTCCTTATTATCAGGCTGCTCTGATAAGTCTCTTAAATCTCTCCAGGTGATACAGAATGCTGCAGCTCGTGTACTAACAAAAACTAAGAGAAGATATCATATTACTCCTGTATTAGCTTCTCTGCACTGGCTCCCTGTAAAATCCAGAATCAAATTTAAAATCCTTCTCCTCACCTACAAAGCCTTAATTGGTGAGGCACCATCATATCTTAAGGATCTCATAGTCCCATATTACCCCACTAGAGAGCTGCGCTCACTGAATGCGGGGCTACTTGTGGTTCCTAGAGTTTTAAAAAGTAGGATGGGAGCCAGAGCCTTCAGTTATCAAGCTCCTCTTCTATGGAACCAGCTTCCACTTTCAGTCTGGGGGTCAGACACAGTGACTACATTTAAGAGTAGACTTAAGACTTTCCTCTTTGATAGCGCTTATAGTTAGGGCTGGCTCAGGTTTATAGTTAGGGCTGGCTCAGGTTTGCCCTGGTCCATTCTTTCCAACCCCTTGATATGCTGTTTAGGCCTAGACTGCTGGGGGACAACTTAGGATACACTGAGCTCCTCTATCCTTTTCTCTCTCTCCTTCTGTATGAATTCATGTTCTATCAATGCACATTACTAACTCTACTTCTTCCCCCGGAGTCTTTGTGCTTTCTCGCCTCGCAGGTTTCCACAGATCGTGGTTGCATCTGGACCCTGGTCCTGCCTCCTGGTTCCTGGTTCCTGGCTCCTGGTTTCTGCCGTGACCCTACTGACGCACATTCTTCTCTGTTTTCCTTCTGTATGAATTCATGCACCATTAATGCACATTACTAACTCTGCTCCATCCCCGAAGTCTTTATGCCTTCTCGCCTCGCAGGTTTCTATGGATCGTGGTTAAATCTGGACCCTGGTCCTGCGTCCTGCTGTGGTCCTCCCCGTCACCTACTGCTACTATTACATGAATAATTTCTGTCATGTGAATTGAACGTGTTGTAACTCTGTTATGCTTTTCTTTCTATACACATGACATCTATTTTTGTACTCTGTCCATCCTGTGAGAGGGATCCTCCTCTGTTGCTCTCCAGAAGGTTTCTTCCATTTTTCTCCCTGTTGAAAGGTTTTTTTTGGGGGGAGTTTTTCCTGAGTTGATGAGAGGTTCTGGGACAGAGGATGTCGTTGTGTACAGATTGTAAAGCCCTCTGAGGCAAATTTGTAATTTGTGATTTTGGGCTATACTAAAATAAATTTAATTAAATTGAATTGAATATAAAATGTATGCATGGCCCGTGTATTTTGTTCCAGTAATATCCAGAATTACTGGAATATCTCATTGTACACTGCATCAATATTTGTTCAATGCTTGTGAAACATAAACTAGTCTAAAGCGTATGTGCTCATAATAAGAGATAACTGCTTGTTGAGTTGAAACTGTTGTTCCTGTGAGTTCAGCTCTGTGACGGCTCCATGACTGAAGGCCCCTGGTAATCAGATGAACTGATGAAGGGCTTAAGCTAAGACATTCTTCACATTTCAGCAGCGTAAACCTGCTGTACTGTAGTAAATGTAGGCGTTAGTGGAGCACTCTATGATCCAGCGAGTGTCACGTTGAAAATTATGTCACAGCAGTTTCATGCAGGGGTTGCTACGGCAATCAGCAAAGAATCCCGCCTACATTGAGGGGCCTGTCTGCAGTACAAAACGAAAATAGGGACAAAATACCTGGTCCCAAAAGTGAGTGGAGTCGAGCAGAGCTGTGCCACGCCCTGGAAGTGAGGCATCAGTGTGCTTTTGTATTGCTTTAGCATGGATCTTCTTCACAGATCTATTATGGAATATAGGTTTATGTTTTGTTTTTTAATACAGTTTTAGTCTGTGGGTATTTATTTTCTGGGTTTTGGTTGAAATGGACGCACTGTTTTTATGGATAAATAAGTTGAGACACAGCAGCTGTGACAACCTACGATCATCACAGCAGTATTCGTAGTGGCAGCAGTATTTCATTATCATTATTTCGGAGCAATATCCTCAGTAGTTTTAAAACAAAACGATACAGTTTCTGCCAGGTGTAAAGTATGCAATAACACCTGCAGTCTGCTGATAACTCACGCGTCGTTCTGTCTCCAGTTGATGGTGCATGTAGCTCCGGTGGGGTCGGGGGCGTAGCCAGCCCAGCCCACCACAGGCATGATGGACCAGAACACAGCGTTCAGCCATGCTGCCAGGATGAGAAGGTTGTAGGATCGCATCGTCATTTTCTGCCCTGGAGAGACAAAGTACATCTCCATTCACAATGAAGGTCAGGAAAGTTAGGGTGGAGATGCTGGTTTCATTACAATATCCTCAGTGTGATTGCCATGACAACAGAAAAGGTTTATCCCATCACAAACATGGAGGTGTTCAGTTATGGTAATCCCCCTCCAACCCCCGTTACAATTGATTTTGATGTGTACAAGTAAGATCTTTTTTCGTCTGGGTGGGGGCTCTAAAAGAAAGGTCAGGGGTCACCAATAACCCTGGGGATCAGGAATAACTTGATGAGTCGCCAGTTTATTAGGTACACCAAGCTAAAAGAGATATAGTCCGAATGAACTGTCTTGTTAGAAAGGCCAGTGAGAGTCTAGGCTAAATAAAGCACCACTCCAAATAATGTGTTACAGTTAAACTACATCACAATCTATCATCCAAAATGATCACACAGTTGAATCAGCACCTCTCTAAGATTGTAACCTTCATCAAGGGAGAATTAATCACAGGACTGAATAAACTGCCAACTATGGAAATTGGAAGTGAGGAGGATGTCCCCCCCCACCCCCCATCCCCAGTGGAAATCCCCCCTTGAATGGCGAGTGGAAGAGCAGGAAATAGATACCTATGTCTGGTCTGCAGATGGTGAGGTATCGGTCGATGGCCACCACCGTCAGCAGGCCGATGCTGGCCATGCCGAAGAAGATGTTGAGAGCTGCATAGATCTGGTGGCAAACACACAGAGATTGCAAATAATAGCTAGTTAATGATAATGACCCTGTTGCTGTAGTTATAATAGGCCTTGATGTTTCCTTGAGGCTTATTGGTTCAAACTAGTTGCATATTTTTCCTTCTTTTGGGTTCATCCATACATTTCCATGGCAGCCGGGGGCTGAAAGGATTTACGCAGGACAAACCAACATGTGAACTGATCCTTTAGTTGAAGGAAAGGCTGTAGTGTTTGATCTTTCAACGTGTTCTAACTACCTGAAACAAAGCCATTGGTTTTCAAAATGTTTAACTAGGACGGCAACCAACAATTATTTTCCTTATCGATTCATCTGCTGATTACTTCGTATTAATCAAATGTAGGCTTGGTTAAAACAATTGGTGGAATAGTGAAAGATTGCCCATCCACATTCAAAAAGTACATATATAGTATAACATATATACATTTTTGGATAATTTATGACAAAGAAGACTATTTATTAGTTATTTGCCAATAATTGTATTTGTCAGCTCTTGAAGATAATCGAAACTCATTCCAAACTTTCTGATTAGAATCCATCAACGTTACCATGTTTGCTTCTATTTTTTGACAAAGTTACGGTATTGTTGCATAGAATGTTTGCCCAGCACCACACAATGATATCAAAATGATACATATTGATACATAACTTTGGCAACAGTGAATTCTGATTCATGTGTTCACTGTGATGGATAACTCGAACAAATCTCAGGTTTTCTCATCATTGATTTTACAGCGCATTAAAATAAACTACAACAATGGCTGCCTGGAAGATCGGATGAACACATCCAACAACCACAGGTTTTCTGTCTGCCTATAGTCAGCAGTCATTTTAATTATACCTGATCTTCAGTGGATGTATTCTATTTTTCGTATCGTCCTTTGTGTTTTAGTTCTATCTGACCCACTGGAGGGCAGGGTATTGACTGACTTAATAGATATGAGTATTTTTGACAAATAAGTCAAAGGTACAGAGTAGGCACTACCCAGTTCAAACACTCTGGGCTTCCCTGCTCTGCTTCTCACTGTCGACTAACATCATATGGCTCAATATACAGTAGCTGGACAATAAGAAAGGCTGAGGGAAACATAATCTGCCAAAAGAATCCAAACACGTGGCCTTGTGGAGCAGCAGCTGATGTGAACGTGCCTCGGCCTCACTAGTTGATTCTTACGGAAACTCAGAAGGAAAAGCTCGGGTTGTAGAAAGCATGACGACATGGAGAACTACATAGTTGGTGAAAACACCAGGAAAAGACAAACGGATAATTATCACTTCATAACCTGAAAGGTTTATTGTTATAACTAGATGTTTTTCATGCTATGTCAAGATATTTTTGTGTTATAACAAGATATTTTCATGTTATAACAAGATATTTTCATGTAATTATGATGATAGAAACGTATTACGTTATAATAAGAAATGGTTCTTGTTTTATCAATTAGCTATTTATCTTGTTATATTGTTTGATTATAGTTCATGTTTTAACATAACTTATTGTTACAACCTAAAATATTTCATGTTATAACATGATAACTTAATGTTATCAGGTGACTTGTGTTATAACATGAAAAAATGTCACGTCATAATGTTATAACTTATTGTCATGACGTCAAAACGCTGCAAGTCATAATGTGATGATTAATTGTTATAACGTGAACTCCTTGGAATGTGAAAATATCTTGTTAAAATATAAAACAAAATCTTGTTCTTTTCACTTTTTTTCACATTATAACATGATACTGATCTTTTTTTCTTCTTCTGGCGTGGCAGCAAAACACTGCCGTAGAAATGGAACAAAAGAATAAGGAATCTTTTTATTTCAATTAAATAATTAAAAACAGCTTGATACTCAATCTGTTATGCTGTGAAGCAGTTGACGTAAGACGGGTCTGTAGAACCTGTTTACAGTAAACCAGTCTGCAAGGGTTACCTGTAGGCATCATTCAGTGTAGAGTAGCCATAAAGGATGGGTCCGTGAAGACAGAACATTCCCCTCCCCTAATCTCAACATTAAATGTGATTCCATTAACATGTAGGTTGTTCTATCAGTAAAATGAGGTACGTGTGAAGACACATTCCACCCACCTGACAACCAGCGTAGCCAAATTTCCAGCTGCCGTGGATGTCTGAGGCAGCTGACATGGGATAGCCGATACCAGCCACTCCAATGTCAGTAAGGGCAAGATTGATTATAATGAAGTTGGTGGCAGTGCGCAGCTCCTTAAACTTCACAAACATGAGCAGCACAACAATGTTGCTTAATAAACTTATGACACCTGTGAAGAGAAACAAAAAGAAAACGGGTAAAGTGTGAGGTAAAAGTCAAACTTGCAACACCTCTAATCCTATATTTATGAAGTCACATTAACTGAAGGGGAAAGAAAACAGTATTTTAAGCTATATTTCTCTGATGTCTCCTAGACTGTATTCAAGTCAAGTCAATAACTCAATAATCAATCGATTTTCCGTTGTTATGGTTACTTGTTATGGTTATTATTTGTCGTAATGATTGTGTGGTCTGCTGCCAGTAGTTGACCACATATGGCTGCATTACATTGTCATGATTTCTGGCACAGAGCTATCACCAGTGTCTCTAACTCCACCTGTGCTTTCCCTCTATGACAAGTCAACCCAGACACCAGAACAAATGTTGGCAATATACTGTTTTGCAAACTACAGAATACGTTGAATGTGGACGTTTCTGAATCAAAACTACGTTTCATATATGTTTCATATTAGCCTTGTATCACGCTTGCAGAAACGCGCAATTACGCATGGTTAACATTGCTAAATGATTGTGTAGGTTTCAGCCATGAAACTACTTGGTTAAGGTAAAGAAGATCAGGATTTGTGTTCAAATAATAACGTAACATAACAACGTAAATAAATAACAACCGCCCTTAGCACACTTTCATACGCAACGTTACGTAACAGGTGTATCGATATTCCTCAAGAAGCATAAAGTCAATGTTTACTTTTGGTTTCACACAGGACACGAACAGCGGTCTCCTAGGTGAAAGTGCTCTGTTTGTTTGACCTATGTGCACCCTTAGTGGACTTTCTCGCTTGTTATACTTGTTATTATGTTATTATTATTATT
This sequence comes from Ophiodon elongatus, assembly GCA_016806645.1. Taxonomy (NCBI): domain Eukaryota; kingdom Metazoa; phylum Chordata; class Actinopteri; order Perciformes; family Hexagrammidae; genus Ophiodon; species Ophiodon elongatus. The sequence continues at coordinate 401,335 of JACSYO010001822.1, forward strand.
TGACTATATCTTCACCAGAAACTGCTCTACATCCAACCTCTCTGTAACTCCACTTCATGTCTCTGACCACTTCTTTATCTCTTACTCTCTCCCACTCTGTGGAACTGACAACTCTACCACACCAACAGACTCTGTACCTGTCCGTCGCAACATTCGCTCTCTCTCTCCCTCCTCTCTGGCCTCCTCTGTTTTATCAGCCCTCCCTTCTACTGACTCCTTCTCACTCTTGCATCCTAACTCTGCCACAGACACTCTGCTTTCTACTCTGTCTTCCTCGCTTGACTCTCTTTGTCCTCTTACAACAAGACAGGCACGCAAGTCCCCACCGGCTCCGTGGTTGTCGGACTCGGTGCGTGCCGAGAGAGCCACTATGCGAGCGTCGGAAAGGAAATGGCGAAAATCTAAATGCCCTGAGGACCTGCTCGCTTATCAATCTCTTCTCTCTTCTTTCTCTGCCTCTATTTCTGCTGCCAAACGAGCTTTCTACCAAACCAGAATTGAATCCTCATTTTCTAACCCCAAAAAACTCTTCTCTATCTTCTCCAACCTCCTTGACCCCCCCCAGTCCCCCTCCTCCTTCCAACCTTCTACCAAGCCACTTTGTCAACTACTTTACAAAAAAGATAGATGACATATGCTCCTCATTTACTAATCCATCCTCTATAACTACTTTGCCATCAACTTCATCTTCTGCCCCTTCCCTTTCCTCTTTCACTCCCCTGTCTCCCAATCAAGTTCTAACCTTGGTTACCTCATCCCGCCCAACCACCTGCCCCCTTGACCCAATCCCATCTCACATTCTCCAGGCCATTGCTCCTGACCTTCTCCCCTTTCTCACCCATTTTATTAACACCTCCCTCTCAGCTGGCTTTTTCCCCAACTCTCTGAAGGAGGCAAGAGTTAACCCTCTCCTGAAGAAACCCACCCTCAACCCGTCTGAAGTAAACAACTACAGACCTGTCTCTCTTCTTCCCTTTCTTTCCAAAACTCTCGAGCGAGCCATCTTTAACCAGCTCTCCTTCTACCTCCACCATAACAACCTTCTTGACCCTCACCAGTCTGGTTTCAAGGCAGGCCACTCAACAGAGACTGCCCTCCTTGCTGTCTCTGAGCAACTTCACAGTGCCAGAGCAGCCTCTCTCTCCTCTGTCCTTATCCTTCTAGACCTTTCTGCTGCATTTGACACAGTGAACCACCAGATCCTTATTTCCACCCTTCATAACCTGGGTGTCTCAGGCCCTGCTCTCTCCCTTTTCTTATCCTACCTCAACGACCGCACTTACCGGGTAACCTGGAGAGGGTCTGTGTCTGAACCTTGTCCCCTCACTACTGGGGACCCTCAGGGTTCCGTCCTGGGTCCCCTCCTCTTCTCTCTGTACACCAACTCTCTCGGCTCTGTCATTCGCTCACATGGCTTTTCCTACCATAGCTATGCTGATGACACCCAGCTAATCCTCTCGTTTCCCCAATCTGAAACGCAGGTAGCAGCACGAATCTCTGCCTGTCTGACTGACATCTCTCAATGGATGTCCACACACCACCTGAAGATTAACCCTGACAAGACTGAACTACTTTTCCTTCCAGGGAAAGGCACTCCCACCCACGACCTGACTATCACCTTCAACAACTCCGTGTTAGCCCCGACCCTGACTGCTAGGAACACAGTCAACACAGTCGACTCTCCCTCACTGCCAACATCACTGCAACAACTCGGTCCTGTAAGTACATGCTGCACAACATCAGGAGAATATGTCCTCTTCTCACCCAGAAGGCGGCTCAGGTTCTGGTACAGGCTCTGGTTATCTCACGCCTAGACTACTGTAACTCCCTCCTGGAGGTCTACCTGCTAATGCCATCCGACCTCTGCAGCTCATCCAGAATGCAGCAGCTCAACTGGTCTTCAACCTGCTCAAATTCACCCACACTACTCCGCTCCTCCGCTCCCTTCACTGGTTACCGGTGGCTGCTCGCATCCGTTTCAAAACATTGGTACTTGCGTACCATGCTGCGAACAGATCGGGTCCAGTCTACATCCAGGACATGGTCTAACCTTACACTCCAGCCCACTCACTCCGCTCTGCATCTGCCAATCGGCTTGTAGCTCCGTCACTGAGCTAACCACTCAACAAAATCGCAATTGTTCGCTGTCCTGGCTCCCAATTGGTGGAATGAGCTCCCCAATGACATCAGGACAGCAGAAAGTCTCTACATCTTCTGCCGCAAACTAAAAACACATCTCTTCCGACTATACCTGTAATAAAAAAAATAATAATAAAAAAAAAAAAAAAAAGGTATATATTGTAGTACTCTAGTAGCACTTAAATGGCACTTACTTATAGCACTTGGTAGTTTAGCTTTCTTGAGGAATTGTACTCTCTTGATTCTTGTTGTTCTGGGTTTGAACTCTCATGGTTGAATGCACTTATTGTAAGTCGCTTTCGATAAAAGCGTCTGCTAAATGAAATGTAATGTAATGTATTACACCACGTAACTTTCATAGCACGCAACTTTCAATAATGGTCGCTCTGTACACTGCTTCACTTGATCTGCTCAACACTCAACGCTCATTATACTCTGACCGAATGCAAAAACATCGACATTCAACATATCCGTGGTTTGCAGAAATGTACAATGCCAACATGTTTTCCTAGCGACTTCTATGAATCTGATTCATTTTGGGAATGTAAACAAAAAAGAGTGCTCTGATGCAAGCAAGGCTACGAAACTCAGTTAAGAAAGATTTAGTCACACAGCAAAACACCACGATAAATACAAGATGGACGGAATCTTAAAAGAGAAGACAGAAAGAAAAATGGTAAAGCTAATTAATAAAAACCTGTCAGTCACATTCAGTCTTAATGAAGTTACCATGAGAGAAATGCAAAGTAGGAATTCAGAAACAAGTCTTGGAATACAGAGCCAAGACCTGGATCAGTTACATAATGCTATCAGAACATTTTTTAAAGGGTAACAATGGACTATGGCCTCGAAACAGTCCTGTTTTCTTCACCCCTCATGTTTTCAAAACGGAGTTTTGATAAAAAAATGTCATTCCTGAGGATTACTATCAGCTTACTATTGATGGTTTGACAGTTAACTGTGAGATGAGTTGAAAGTATGTTTGAACAATGAGTGAATGCAGGCTCCTGAAATGCCATTGACTCCAGAGAGTTACACACTTTGACTGTACAAAGTTCCTACAGAAGCACATCAGTCAGAGAATTCACAACATTCACATTATTCATCATCTATTTCTGCTGCCATTGGTGGCCTCGTCTTTGTTACCTGCAGTGATAAGATATCCAGCCACTATGTTGTGCTCCAGTTGGGTAAAGGCACTTTTTCCCCCGTAAGGTGCAACATCATCTGAAACATTGACTCCAGATTCAATCCCCATTTTCTGAGACGTTTAAAAAAAAGACAAACACAAAAGTGGCCCTTAATTGAAGTAAACGGTCTTCCCACTAACAGTCTCAGAGGGAAAAATTACACGGAGAGGCAATGCAAAAATAAAAAAGAGAGAAGAGATGAAGAGAGCCGGTATTGCAAAATGCTTGGTCAAACTAAAATCTGTTGGGTATTGTTGTGGAGTGGATGGAGTGGTGGTGGGGGGTGGGGGGTGGGGGGGATTACTACATACCACTGGCCCCCTGTCCCCAGTTAGCAGGCGGCAACAGGGCTGACCAAGAGAGGATTAACACTCACGTGGAGTTGCTTGGCTCTGGCCAATAAGCTTTGACATTACAAAACTGCAGTTGAGTTAATGCCTGAGCCTCAGGCCGAAGACTGTTCACTTCACATACTGTAGATACAACCAAGGATTACCAACTGGCAAAGAGGGGCACCTGCTCCAGGGACCCCGGGTCCTCTGGGTCCCCGAAGACCCCAGGTTCACTGTGTGGCAATTACTTTGAATAATTAATACACACTGTGATGGAAAGGGCCTTAAGGTGACTCTGCATTTTTATCTAATCCTGACACCCTCACTTGTCGAAATCTAATTTTAGAGAGTGCTAACACCCAAAGTAGTAAATGTTGACAGCTACGCTACTGTACTAGGACATGAGTTTACAAGGAATTGTGATAAGGAAACATCAGGTGAAAACCCACTGCACCGGACCCCCGCGAAGGGGTGAAGTCTATTTTGCCACGTGGACACTTATGACCCCTGCAGATGCAACAAGCACAAATACGGTATTATTTCTCACACATACAAAATTACTAGTTTTCTAGCGCAAGCTTTGCCTCAACATCTGTCTCAGCGCTCTGCTCAGTGAATGAACCCTGCAGGAGTAGATCTGTCCGACACATTAGCAGAGAAAAAAAGGGACGTACTCAAGCAGATGATAAAGACATGGTGTAATGGCAATTTTTTATTCTCAGTTGTATTTTATATTTCTATCTAAGTGAAGTGGTTTACAAGTTGGTAGGTGCAAGCTGCCTGCAATGGGTAACTCGGGGGATTAGGCAGCAACTGCTCAAGAACATGTACACCCCAAAGCATTTGTCAATCTTCAGTGCTCCCTTGTGCAGACTTCATGTGACTGTGTAACGGGGCCTCTTCTTGCAAGAATAAATTATTTCATAGATAAGTTCTGGGTTTATGATATTCATCTTTTCAGCTTCAAAATACTCAAGAGCGGGTTAGATACACTGAACACTTTTAAGACTATCTTATTTTTTTATTTAAAATCTTGATTACATATATTTTTATTATTGTTTTATTATTATTATTATTATTATAATTGTTGTATTATTATTATTATTTTTAATTTTTTAATTATATTACCTCTAAAAGTACATAGATTTACACACGTAAAGGACAAAAACTTCAACAATTATAATAAGAGCAGTTCTTGAGTAAATCTATTTCCACCACTGAAGAAGACGGACCCCCAGCTCCGTGTACATCCACATCCATGACAGTAGGTGGCGCTATACGACTCGCTAGTAATCTCCTGTGAGGAGAAGAAGAGAAACGACCTCTGCATTGATCCACTTCCTCTTTACATCACCGTCGCTTCTTCACTTCGAGTAGACCTCTCTCCAGCCTAGCAGATAATCATGTCAGGGCTCCTGAGGACCATGGCCAACCGCGCCGCTCCCGTCCTGCGGGGACACACCGTTACTCAGCGGGCCAACCTCTACGCGGGACCGGCCAAGGAGAAGATTGGCCCCCTTGTAAGTCTGCTGCTGTACCGCTTTGGGCTCGTGCTCACTGCATCGCAAGCTAGCAGCCGTTAGCTTAGCTGTCCTTGGCAGGCGAGGTCAACATGTAACTTTATGTGTAAAGCCAGCTGGGTTCGCTCTACGTGTGTATTTTCTTCTAAAAGCCAACGCATCTAATGAACCCAAATAACTGAGTTTAAATGTCTGCATGTCCGGTAACGTATTCAATTGTATCCGTAGCTTAGCTCAGCACTGTATGCCGGTGTAGAGGAGAGCAGCATGCCCTGCTGTGCTTCAGTCACAGACCGGTTATAAGAAGGTTTATTAGGGAAGAGATACCTGGATGTGGTCTCTGTCTGCCAGGTGTGGATGTTTACCACGGGTCTGTTAGTAGTAGCAGCTCGGTTCAGCTCGGTTGTTTCTTTAAATAAAGATAATAGTAACGCAGTGCTTCCTTCAGGGTTTTGGGAGACTTGTTTCTGTGAAGTTCACTGCATCAATCTGATCCACTTCGAGAGCAAAATAAAAGGCTAAATCTAAGCTGTAAACCATGTTGTGCTCTTGTTGGGGGCGACCGTGGCTCAGTGGTAGAGCAGGGGTCCTTGGCGGTTCGATCCCCGGATCCTCTAGTCCATGTCGATGTGTCCTTGGGCTAGACATTTACCCCCAAATGTCTCCCGTAGCTGTGCCCACGGTGTTCGTTAGCATCCTGATGGGCAGGTGGCACCTTGCATGGTAGCGCCTGTCATCAGTGTATGATGAATGCACTCATTGTAAGTCGCTTTGGATAAAAGTCTCAGCTAAATGAAATGTAATGTTTTAGCAGTGGTGGAATGTAACTAAGTATATTTACTCAAGTACCGTACTTCAGTCCGATTTTTGAGGTACTTGTAGCCTACTTTACTCTAGTGTTAATGTGTAACATTATACCTGTAGTCCAGTACCTCTCAGGGAAATATTGTTCTTAACTTCACAATATTAGTTACTAGTTGGGCTACTTTCCACATTGTTAATACGAAATATATATAAACTAATAGACTATGATATATTAATAAGTAGTATATAGCCTAATTATTGAGTGTCACCAGCTGCAACATTAAAGTGACTGATACATTATAATAATTATAATCCAGTGATGTAGGCCTACCGTAAATACTGGCCGTCCAGTCGGTCTTTGTCTGGCGCCACTGATTGTTCAGGGACTTTATTTCCCTCGGTTTAGAAAAGGCTCACGAGTAGGTAAAACCCTCTGTTTCCACATTGAAAAGGAAAAATTCATACTTACACAAAACTACCACGTAACATGTTTTTGGGTGGGCTGCCCAAATGAGCTGCGTGAGGAAAATGGAGAATGTTGCTCCCAGATATTCCTAATATTAGAATTGATTCGAAATTGTGTCAGCAGGTAAACACGGTGTTATTAATGGCTCTTGTGTTATGTAGCAGTGGAGATGCTGATTGGCTGTCAACTGACTGAATCCTCTCTGTCTGTTGTCTAGGAGACTATCATTGGCTTGAGCTTTTTCTCCCTGGCCATTCTGGGACCATCTGGATGGATCCTGGCCCACTTGGAGGACTACAAGAACAAAGAGTAAAATGGACATTTTAACAGTCTGACTGTCTCCAAGTCTCCTGTCTCCAATGACAACATGGGACCATCATCCTGTTCCACTGCAGAGAAGAATATGGAACACGTTTTACCTTCACTCTTCTACCTCCGACAGCTCCTCTCCACATCCCAGACAGAAACCAGCAGTTTCACAACTCTGACTCTGATACATTACAATGTGTGCTGTGGACCTTCCCTCTTAAACAATATGTTACACAATTAAATTTTAAACAACTATGTTGCTTGATGTGTGTGTATAAGCTTTGGATACAGCTTTTTATTTAACACATTACAGATTCATTTTTTTGAAATTTAAACTTTGATTTTCAATTTTATGTTTCAAAAGGTTTCAGAGACTCCTGCTGCCAGAGGACTCTGTTTAAGAGGTCCCGCTGGTTGTTAGGAGAGCTTAAAACAAATGCTGCTCATAAAAAGGGAGAAAAATGGGTCAAGATTTGCTGACAGCTCTGTAGGTTAACCACACCCTCTGGATAACACGAGGCCACTCAGCAGCAGTGGTGAAAGAAGATCTTCACTCAAATAAAAGTAGCAATGACACAATGTAAAGAGAAACACAAGTAAACAGCAAAATGAGCTGTGAAAATAGTCGTTATGCAGATCTCCTCTTTCAGTGTTACATATTACATCACTGGATGTTCTCTTAAATTTAAAGCAGTATGGCATATTTCAAAATGTGCTGTATGAATGCAGTCCGTTTAACCGAACCTGGCTGCTGGACACGCCTCAGTTTGTGCTAGACGAATGTCCCCACTCTGGAATGAATCGAGTGACCCAGACCGTAGATGTCCAAATTATTCCAGATGTTCCTGGCTGCTGGAGCCCCCAGTTATACAACCCATCATCACATCTGTCCCAAAAGAAAACAACTATTAAAAATATACATGTTTTAATTTTTTTAACATTTATGAAATAATGGAAAGCTACACATTTTTGTCGTAATATGATGATGGTAATGAATACAAAAACTTATTTCCAGTATAATTTGCTTTAAAGGTCCAGTGTAGGATTTGGCGGTATCTAGCGCTGAGGTTGTAGATTGCTCCAGTGCCAGTGTTTGGTCTGTCCCTTCTGGGCTACTGACGGCTGTATGTATGTATGTAGATATAAACGACTCATTCTAAGGTAACAAATACACAACAATTCTCATTTTCAGGTGATTATACACACACACAAAAACACATTTGATGATAATGTATTCCATGTCTGCTTATAGATCCCCTAAATTCTACATACTGTACCTTTAAAGTATTTATGTAAGATTACTTACCATGTTTCCTGAGAAAATTGCACTTAGAAAGTAAACTCCCTTTGTTGCAGGGATGAGTGACATAGCCATGAAAAGACAATGTTAATATATATATATATATATATATATGTATCATTATTTATTTTTATTGTATTTTGGTCCATACGGACTTCCATACCTTCGCCGGCGAAATCACTTGACCGGAAGTGCGTCACGTGACAAAAGAGACAAAAACAGAATCCTGACTTCTCGTCTGACAAACAGCGTATTTTGTGAAGCAGGTAAAAACGCACACCTAATTAACCGTGTGGTCAATGCTAACAACTAACCAACTAGCTAGTGTTGCAGGTTATCCGCGTGACATCAACCGACTTGTTACTGTAACTAACTGTAACTAACTGTACAACTTGTAACCGAACTTGTCAGAGCTAATAATAGCGACTGCCTTAATTAAGTGCAGAAACCGGACCATTTAGCGGAGTCCTGCTTACGGACGATGGGGGCTAACTGTGAGGGGCCAATGGTAGATAAGGACCAGCCCGAACCAGGCAAACTTGTGTTTGAGACGGTATTTTAGATAAGTGACGCAGAGTACTGCAACAACTCTGATAACCAGCTAACGTGAGCGTAGAAGACATTAAATTGGCCATTTTTTGACTGGAGTTTGGCGTGTTGTGTTCTCATGCTGCTGCTCTGTCTCCCGTGAAGACGGAAGACGTGACCTCGTTACATTCTTCACGTTCAGTGACCTCGAGCCAGCACGATGAGGCTGGTTATTCTGGACGACTACGACCTGGCCAGCGAGTGGGCAGCCAAATACATCCGCAACCGGATCATCCAGTTCAAGCCCTCCGCGGAGCGATACTTCACTCTGGGCTTGCCTACAGGTGAGCAGCGCTCTTTCGTTTGTGAGCGGACTATTTTCTGTAACTCTCCATCAACGTGAACGTGTCTCGTTGCTTTCAGGGAGCACCCCCTGCGGCTGCTACAAGAGGTTAATAGAGTACCACAGAAGTGGAGACATCTCATTCAAACACGTGAAGACCTTCAACATGGATGAGTATGTAGGTGAGTGAAAGGTGACTAATTAAGGGTCGGGTAGGTAGTCTTCTTCTTCACATTTTTTTAAAATATATTTTTGTTTAAATTCTCATTACATCCTGAGAGCAATCAATGGATGACGATATCTGTGGCTGTCGGAGGAGGACAAAATGCATGATTGTATTTTATGGTTATTTAAGGAGTTGACACTGGAGAGAGAGAGTGCTCTGGCTTTAAAGTTGAGGTTATCACCTCACATCCTCTTACTATTGCTTTTAAAGTAGTGGTCGGCCGATAGGGGTATGTCAATGGCCGATGCCGATGTTTTTTTTTGTTTGTTTTTGCATCAGATAAAAAAAACCTTCAATTTAAAAATAATAACAAATGAGACAACATTGCAGAACTTAAATCATTTGCTCTGCCCTCTGTCTGCAGTGCACTTATTTTAAATGAAACAAAAATGTATGAACTAAATAAATGTCCACACGTAATAGAAAAAAAACCATATTATGAAAAATAGTAAAATATTGTTTTAGTGCACTTAACAGCATTTGTCAGCAGATAGCATCTCCTCGTTTCTGAGAGACAACGGAAATGTATAAATACAAAATAAATGAGCAATGTGTGTGTAGTGGCCTTCCCTGGTGTTGGCTCAGTGAAATGTCAGTCTCCTGAGCGCAGGCGTCGGCCGAGGGATTAATCGGACTTCTGCCGTTTTGAGGCAAGATTCATGTAATGTATGTATATAAACAAACGGATACACGTCAACAACCTGCTTCATCCTTCTGAGCCACTCCTTTGTTTTGAAAATGCAACAAGGAACACGAGCTTTGGCCATCGAGCTTGTTCTTGTTTTTCTATCTTAATTCACTTACCATGGCCACAGTCAAAGTTGCAATCAAAAAATCAAATCAAATAATGTTGACCCGCTTGTCCCCCAGGTCTCCCTCGTGCTCATCCCGAGAGCTACCACTCCTACATGTGGAACAACTTCTTCAAGCACATCGACATTGATCCGGCCAACGCTCACATCCTGGATGGAAACGCAGAGGACCTGGAGGCCGAGTGTCAGGCCTACGAGCAGAAGATCACCGAGGCTGGAGGAATCCAGCTGTTCGTAGGAGGTCAGACACATGGCTTTTTTACATGTTGGGATGTCTGCCGTAGCTCCTTCGTTGTAGATGCCACAGGTATCATTACATCTAGGGATGGGGGGAGGGGAATCAACACGGCATAGTATCGCGATATTTTGTGTGGTGACAGGAAGTTGTGCAAAACAAAGGTGGAGGGTCGGTCAGACCCATTGTGATGCACTAAGAATGATTGAAGTGAGATGAACCAGGTAAAACCGGACAAACTGCATAATTTGTAGCTGAAAAGGGTAATATATCTCAATAGATTGCAATACTCAACATATTGCAATGTTTATCCACGCAATAAGATCGTATTGTGACTTTAGTATCGTGACGACATGGTACCGTGGGGCCTCTGGTGGTTCCCACCCCTGATGTCATCCCTTGGGTGACGTAAAGCTTCTCTTTAGCTCCGCCTCTGTTCCTTCTCGTGTGTCTCCGTAGGGATCGGCCCTGATGGTCACATAGCGTTCAATGAGCCCGGCTCCAGCCTGGTTTCCAGGACCCGAGTGAAGACCCTGGCGAAGGATACCATCGTGGCCAACGCCCGTTTCTTTGGCAACGACCTCTCCAAGGTTCCCAGCATGGCCCTGACTGTGGGCGTCGGAACTGTCATGAACGCCAAGGAGGTCAGATCAACAGGCACTTCTTTTATCCCTCCGTGGTCCTGCACTTACATAATCTTATTTAACCACGTTAAGATATTCTGTACAATACAGTCACTATTTGTACATACCGGTCAAGCTCTGGCACTCTAAATAAGGTCATATATTTAAAGATATATTGCCTAACTCTTCATGTTCCTTCTCTCCTGGATCCATGTTCTGTGCTCAGGTGATGATTCTGATCACAGGAGCTCACAAAGCCTTTGCTCTGTACAAAGCCATAGAGGAGGGAGTGAACCACATGTGGACCGTATCAGCATTCCAGCAGCACCCGCGCACCATCTTTGTCTGCAATGAGGACGCCACCCTGGAGCTACGAGTCAAAACGGTCAAATACTTCAAAGGTACAAACAGCAGCCACCTGTATTCTGCTGAGTGGAGTGTCAGTCTGTAGAGAAGAGTTGGTCTCACTCTGTATTGGGCATCTTTGTGGGTGTGTCCTTTGCATATCTCGAACGGTTCATCCGATCTACTTCGCACTTGGTGGGGTTATGATGGGGACCCAAGGACCGACAGTTTCGAATTTGGTGCAATTTGGACACGCGACACATTCAATATGGCAGAGCTTTGAATAAACAAGCGATAGCGCTCTGTGCAGCCGCGGGGGCGGGGCACCGGGGCTATGCATACTTAGTCCAGCATGTCGTCTGCAGTTGGCCTTTACAGGCTAATGTAAGCACATCAGGTTCAGTAAAGTGCTGCTAAACCTGCTGTCCGTCACCACAATTAGTTTTTCCTCTGTGGGTCCAGAAAGCACCGATGACACAGGATGACATCACCAAATCAGTCCAGGGAAAGAGTCATGTGACTTAATGTTTGTGTCTCTTAGTTAGTTAGTTTGTAATAAGTGTGAACAGGAAACAGACCCTAGTCCGGTCTGCACAAAGTGACCCACATTACAGGTGCGCAAGACCCTAAATCTAGTTTGCTGGACTTTTTCCCCCCAGCATCCTGGAGAAAAGGTCAGAGTTCACGAATCAGCATGTCTCACAGATCACAGTTGATGATGAACACACGCGTCATCATTTCTGATCATCTTCTAAAACTGATCTGTGGTCAGACCACAGTGCAAATACCAAATCAAATGTGATTCTGAAGTCTTAAATTAAATGAAGCACTTTGTTACCGCTGTACACTTTCTCATTCTCAACCCCAGTCAACGTGTTACTAATGGTGTCATAGCATAGAGCTGTAATTATGTATATTATGACATCTGCTGTTGCTCAATACAGCCCCTCAAGGATGACGTGTTGTAGGCCAACCAGGAAGTTAGGATCAACAAAAAGCCAACGGGATTTTTTTGTTGGATTTCGGATTATTGCAGAAAATAATCTCTGTGGCAAACAAACAGTTATGATACTTTCAAGTTTTGTTATTAGGCAATATAATCTTCACCACTGAACACCACTTTTGTGATTTTAGCAACTGCCATATTTAAGACTCATAAAAAGCTCCTGAATTCACCAGAGGGGTCTTTACTGACCTATTTTATATCGTGGAACAATTTTTAATTTTTTTTAAAATACTTCATCTTGTGTTAACCACAGACCTTATTTCAGACATCAAACCAAAAACACATGAAAGTAAAAACAAAACCTTGACCTTTGAGACGGAAGTGCAAAAATGCTGACTCATTTCCGGGTCTTAGGACTCATTCCTGCACGACGCTGTAATGCAAACAATATTAGTCATTCCAGTCATTTCCTGTTTGTGTGTATCTGACATGCTTTTATTATCCTTTTTGTTTTCCATTGCAGGGTTAATGCATGTCCACAACAGACTGGTGGACCCGGTGCTCAGCATCAAGGACCAGCAGGAGGAAGAGAACTGAAGACGATGTCCCTGCATACATCGTGAGTGGGCGGCCCTATTATTCTGGTTCTGAGCCCGAGGACCCATTGAGCCCGTGTTTGAGAGGCGGCCCTGGCCTGTGGCTTAGACCTGAACTGCCTTTGGATGATGTCGGCAGATGGTAATGAATGAGAGGCAAAGGATGGACACATTCCCTCTGAGCTTCTTTCTTTAGCCGGTTCCTTTTGAAGGGATCGCAACGGATCACTTGACCTAATCACCGCTGGTGGTCTCGGTTGTCCTTGGATGACTGGATTTATAGTCGTCATGACGATAAACATGAAGCCCTCATTCTGCTTGGTGTGTGAAGATAACACAGACGGTCTCTGTGAATGAACCGGTAATGTTTATATATTTGATAACGCTTTCTGTTAGCTTTGTTTGTTCTTCTCCCTGTTCCCGATTGGACAGATGAATATATAATATGATCATGTACATTGGTGATGTCTATTAAACCAGCACAAATAAACATCGTCAGAAGTGACTGTTGACTCTGGTCAAACTGTTGCTTTTGTATAGTTTTGCATAGTCACAGTCAAAACTCATAACAACGCAAATCTTCCAGTTTTAATGTCACAGAATGATCCCAACTCAAAGTCCACTTGTGAGCTTTGCCAGAGCTTTAACCGTATCAGAGGGTCTTCATGGGAGAATGGAGTTGGCTCAGTTTGTGTGTAACGAGGTAAAGACGATCTGCTGTGTCAGAGCCTCCTCGATCTTTCTCCTGGTCCACGACCCTTGACCTCTTCCCAGTGGCTGCTGTGTGTGGTTCTGCTCTGGTGTCTCTGAAGACTGTGAGATTTGGTTGAAAACTCAAAAACAAAACCGAAAGAGAATCTTGGGTTGAGATTATTTTTGTCACATACTGACGTCGAGTGTGAACCTCTGAGCCCAAAGCGGCCCGTTTTAGTTTCGTTCTGTGCTGTGATTGGTGTTGCAAGCATCCTTGCTAAGCAGCTGAGCTTCACATGATTTGTAAAATGTATATGAATATTAATTTTTTTTTAAAATGGCATTCAATGACGATTGATTTTTTTTATTTATTCTTCTGGACGGAGGGTAAGCAGCTCCACTACCAGGCTGCGGTCCGGTGCATGCAGCGTGAATGTTTCACTCCTGTCAGTACTGCTCCAGTATCACAGTGTACAGTACACCTTGATGAGTTTTACTCAACAGCATCTGGATTGCTGATGCATCTCATTACAGAATCCTCTCAGCCTCTCCCTTACCTCCAGAGTAATGGTGTGATTCACTTCCATCTTTATAGTTCCATCCTTCTGTTCCTGCTTTTCTTTCATTCTAACTTCACTCCTCGTGTTCATCAGGCTGTTAACGGTTATGACGTCGAGCTGGTGTTCGGTCACACATACTGTAGTTTTTTACTCCTTATTTTCTAATGACAATAAAAAAGTTTGCTAATAATTATTTGCTTCATACTTGTCTTCTATGATACACATATTTAAAGGGGAGGTGGATATGGATCCTATTTTTCTTTCAAACTGTTTTGTTTGTCCCTCTAAATTGTGTTGCAGTTCCGTTGTTTTCCACAGTGGGGCAGTCACTCATAAATATTGATCCCATGTACATGTTGACATGTCTCACTTAGATGCAGAGCCCAGTGAATGTGGTCTCATTAATCCCACGGTTTCATCAATGTCTTCTATGGTCCGTGAACGCACCTTCACATGCTCACTGTGACAGTGCTGTGTATACTATGACAACAGCAGCACAGTATACACAGTATATAAGGTACTTATACTTGTCTACTACATGAACAGCTTCCACTTAAAGGACAAGAAAACCATGTTACACAGGCTACAATATATGTGGTTTTTTATTACGGAACAATTTAAATAGGACATGAAAAATGTAGCAACCCATGTGTACTCCCATTCTTAGAATATATTATTCAAATTAAATATAGAGAAAGCTATGTGTAGCTACTAAGTGGGGGACGGAAGTACACCTAAACTGACATTGTTCATTATACAACATGAACAATGGCAGATAAATTATACTTCATGCACAGACCAGTAACTGCACGAGACGGGCCACGAGTGGAGTAAAAAACCCAAAGGACAGGACTTCATGTGAACCCCGAGAGGGCTGGTAGGTTGTATAATGCAGGCGGGTACTCTAACGGTCCCATGCCTCCTCCCTCCGACACAGCAGAGGGCGCTGTGTCCTCTTAACGTCGGGTGACGGTCCGCTACACGGACTGTTAACTGGCGGCTCTCCTCCGGCTACTGACAGCCCTCAGCTGGTCCCGGGTCGGTGACTCTGTAAGGTAAGACAAGGACGAACTCTGAGTTACTGCCCACGTGATGGTATTAAAATACCCAGCGCAGATATTATTATTTCTATATCCAAACTAAACCAAACTCCTCCCGTTTGTCCTCAACTTTATTACAGAGCAGTTCCGTCTGTTCCTCTACGATATAGAAATAATAACACATCGTACCGGGAACCATGTTGACATGTCTCACTTAGATGCAGAGCCCAGTGAAATATGGTCTCGTTAATCCCACGGTTTCATTAATGTCTTCTATGGTCCGTGAAAGCACCTTCACATGCTCACTGTGACAGTGCTGTGTATACTATAATAACAGCAGCACAGCATAAACATATACACAGTATATAAGGTACTTATACTTGTCTACTACATGAACAGCTTCCACTTAAAGGACAAGAAAACCATGTTACACAGGCTACAATATATGTGGTTTTTTATTACGGAACAATTTAAATAGGACATGAAAAATGTTCTTTGAATGAAATTAGAATAAAATGGCAACAAACAAAAATTGCAAAGAAATTAGAATAAAATAGAAAATAAACAACAATTGAAATAAAACATTTCAAAACCAATAACCGTATTCTCCCTCCCCTTCTGTGAACTATGGCCTCACGTGCATCAGATTAAATCAGGGTTCCAGAGTGTAGATGGTTCAGGTCTGTGTTTCAAAGGACAACAAACAGGAATCAGCTCCCCCAGGTGAGTGTAAACACAGAAGGGTGACATCACATTACCCAGAGGGCAGCAGTGACGAGGGAGCACCTGAAGCTCAGCTCTGGGTGACTCAAAGCTGCTCTATTGATACAGGAATATAAACTAAAGGGGCTCTTCGAGGTTCTTCACTGGTCTTCACACACATGATGTTCTGTGTTTGGGGGCGGGGCCTCGATCGCTGCTTTTCAACAATCATTGGTCCAGGTGACAATCTGCTTCTCATTACCAGCGTACATTACAATAAACATGTAACAACCATTCAAATGTCTGCCGGCTAAACTGCACGCTGACAGGATGTGCAGCCTACATTTCACAAAACAAGTAGGTACTCGACCAACAGAAACTAATTCTACACCAACAATCAATCAAAAGCAGCGTCTTCTTCGTCTCACTGTGATACATTAAAACAGGGGTGGGCAATTATTTTTCCCAAGGGGCCACATGAGAAACAGGGACTGTTGTGGAGGGCCAGACCAATAGACTGAACTCAATCCTGCTCAATATTATTCCACCTCTTTATAAAAAGCAGTAAATTGTATGGTTTTGATGAGCTGCGAGTGGTAAGAGTGAATGTCATGATCAGTGGTGGAATGTAACCAAGAATATTTACTTAAGTACACATTCAAGGTACTTTATTTAAGTATTTCTATTTTATTCAACTTTGTACTTCCACTCCACTACATCTCAGAGGGAAATATTGTACTTTTTACTCCACTACATTTATCTGGCAGCTTTAGTTACTAGTTACTTTGCACATTACAATCTTTCAAACCCATCCTGACTTCCCAAACTGAAATCAGTGTATAAAGGAGTTAAAATAAGATCCACCATAAACATCTGCAGCAGGAATAATGATCCAAACAAATATACATGTGTAATATCCATATATAATAAAACACTGACAGGGATCACGTTTCTGCAAAATTAGTACTTTTATCACTATTGTTTGTAATCCAACTACCTCACTTTCTGTTTTCCAGTTCAGGGTGAGAAATCTAGCCTGTGTTGGGCTTGAACGGAGCTCTGAAGTCAGGCTGAATGTCTGAGGTGGATATGTGAAGGTAGAATGTCTGAGGTGGATATGTGAAGGCTGAATGTCTGAGGTGGATATGAGAAGGTAGAACGTCTGAGGTGGATATGAGAAGGTAGAACGTCTGAGGTTGATATGAGAAGGTAGAACGTCTGAGGTGGATATGTGAAGGTAGAACGTCTGAGGTGGATATGAGAAGGCAGAACGTCTGAGGTGGATATGAGAAGGCAGAACGTCTGAGGTGGATATGAGAAGGCAGAACGTCTGAGGTGGATATGAGAAGGCAGAACGTCTGAGGTGGATGTGAGAAGGTAGAACGTCTGAGGTGGATGTGAGAAGGTAGGACGTCTGAGGTGGATGTGAGAAGGTAGGACGTCTGAGGTGGATGTGAGAAGGTAGGACGTCTGAGGTGGATGTGAGAAGGTAGGACGTCTGAGGTGGATGAGAAGGACGTCTGAGGTGGATGTGAGAAGGTAGGACGTCTGAGGTGGATGTGAGAAGGTAGGACGTCTGAGGTGGATAGATTATAGAACGTCTGAGGTGGATTGAGGTGAGGACGTCTGAGGTGGATAGGAGAAGGTGAACGTCTGAGGTGGATAAGGTAGGACGTCTGAGGTGGATGTGAGAAGGTAGAACGTCTGAGGTGGATGTGAGAAGGTAGGACGTCTGAGGTGGATGAGAAGGTGGTCTGAGGTGGATGTGAGAAGGTAGAACGTCTGAGGTGGATGTGAGAAGGTAGAACGTCTGAGGTGGATGTGAGAAGGTAGGACGTCTGAGGTGGATGTGAGAAGGTAGGACGTCTGAGGTGGATGTGAGAAGGTAGGACGTCTGAGGTGGATGTGAGAAGGTAGGACGTCTGAGGTGGATGTGAGAAGGTAGGACGTCTGAGGTGGATGTGAGAAGGTAGGACGTCTGAGGTGGATGTGAGAAGGTAGAACGTCTGAGGTGGATGGAGAAGGTAGAACGTCTGGGGATAGGAGCGAGGTGGATGTGAGAAGGTAGAACGTCTGAGGTGGATGTGAGAAGGTAGAACGTCTGAGGTGGATGTGAGAAGGTAGAACGTCTGAGGTGGATGTGAGAAGGTAGAACGTCTGAGGTGGATGTGAGAAGGTAGAACGTCTGAGGTGGATGTGAGAAGGTAGAACGTCTGAGGTGGATGTGAGAAGGTAGAACGTCTGAGGTGGATGTGAGAAGGTAGAACGTCTGAGGTGGATGTGAGAAGGTAGAACGTCTGAGGTGGATGTGAGAAGGTAGAACGTCTGAGGTGGATGTGAGACGGACAGCTGACAGCTGATCGTCAGTGAGAGAGGATCTGTATCTGGCTTTGTTAAACTTTATCACGGAGAATGTTTGTTTACATATTTTCTTTTTTGTTATATAGCGCTTTTCTGAGTACACAAAGACGCTTTACATAGGGCAGAGACAAATAGAAAAAAAATGGTCTCGTAATGGTGATTCACATTGTAATCCTTAAACACTGCAACCTGTTCTCCACAAACTAAGCACACGGCTTTACCTTCGACTTCAGTAAATAAATACTTAGAAGTCCATGTTTAGTTAAAAACTCTACACTCTCTGTATCAATCTTTTGATTCATTTAGATGATTACATTAGATTCACATTAGATGTGGCCAAAAGAAATATTGTTTTAAAACGTTCCACAAATGAACTGAGATTATGAAGGGAACGTGAAGAGGTCTCAGTGATGGCGTCATGTCACAGACGTCTGTGTTGTCTCACTGCGTCCAGTTGGACTAACTGTGATTTTTGACACACTTTTAATTTCACCGTACAGACACAGTCCAACTACAGCAACTAGTCAGTAGTCTTTAATTATAATCCAGAAAAATATGGCAGAGAAATAAACACCACAAACTAGGCAACTGTTTCCTCAACACATGAATCTGATCCAACAGGCTCATCATATGCTGGAAATACACATTCAAAAACATGTACGTTTTGCTTTTCAATGGAATTGTCAGCTCTTCCTTTGCTCAGGAAAGAAGAGTCAAAAGGTTCTAACTGCACTAAATGAGTGAAATCCCTGATTCACTTCGCTGAACAGCCTGTCAGACAGCTCTCTCTGCATTTGACTTTTTTACATCCTAAATCCCACTGACTGAAAAAAGAACAGTTTCAGATTTTGTAAATCAAGTGATTGTCTGTCTGTCTCTGTGTGTGTGTGTGTGTGTGTGTGTGTGTGTGTGTGTGTGTGTGTGTGTGTGTGTGTGTGTCTTGGTTCAGCATGCTGACTGCCGTCCGAGCCGCCAGACGTTCCCTTGGATATTTCAGGACTTTCTCTCACTCCGTCATCTCCTCAGGTACAACACACACACAGAGCCGTCTCCGTTCATGTAGCGCAGCGATTTTCAACCAGTGTGCCGTGAGAGATCGTCAGGTGTGCCGTGGGAAAATGTCCAATTTCACTTAATCGGTCCAAAAAAATATTATTTAGTTGCCGCTAATAATTTGCCATTGTTGAGCGTCTGAGCCTGAAATTTATATCTCTGGGGTCGACGGACGGGCCGGCGCGTCCACGCGGTGTTTACTCGATGTTTAAATGAATTGCTCCGCGATAATAAAGCACAGAGATATGGTTAAGATGTCTACGGAACCGTATGCTCTCCACCTCCGTGTCCTAATTTTCATGAGACCGTACGTGACTCACACAGCACGCCAGGAGCTTGGACGTGTCGTGTGATTCGTGGGTGTCGCGCTCCGCCTCTCAGCGTCATTTGTGGATTCATGTGTCTGTCAACATTTAGTATGAAACTAACCAATGGACACTCAGTAAATCCCTAAGGACCTACCCACCACCACAAGATTTGCTGCAGGACGTTGCTTTGTTACCCTGCTGCTCCTGGTGTCTCAGGTCTGATTCCTCACAGGGCTCTTCTCACAATACAGCAAGGGTTCAAGGGTCACCGCGATCTGTTAATCAGTGTAAAATCATTTCTCTCAACACGGAGCGAGGCAGACGAATAAATCAGAACACACAAAGACAATATCATGATTTAATCTGAAACTAGAGCCATATTCTTTTACAGCTTTTTCTTCTTTAGATGATGCCTGTCAACCAGCTACAATAGGTGTGGTATAATGGACCAATGAAGTGTCTCGAATCTTGAATTATGTGACCCCTGAGTATGCAAGTAGTCTAGACATCACCATGTAAAAGCTTATTGTAGGGGAACCAGTGTCTATGTACCGTGTTTACAGATGAAAATGTCCATTCAACAGTACTGTTACCACAGAGTAATACCACAGTTGAACCCCAACAGTAGAGGAACAAATCCTCCAAAAGACTGAGATGCCCCTACCCGAGGTAGAAGAAAGCACAAGCATGTGTTTTCAGGACTTTGATACGTCGAGTTTTTTAAATAGATTGTTGTGAAAATATATTTGACCTCAAAATGAGTTGTGTTTGGTTGATTTGTGGATCCTCCCCAGAACCGAAAATAGTGAAAATGTAGGCTTCTCCAACAGGGACAGCGTTTGTCTTATCACACTCTATCTCTAGAAATAATTGGGTCTGGGGTCTGTAGTGGATTTACATGGCTCAACACAGGTCTGTTTTACAAAGCAACAGGTGGTTGATACATTAATGTGTAACCTCTTACAGGTCTGAGCTGGGCTCTCTTGACACTGCACCACCAGGTTTCACTCACAGAGGTTTGTTAATTAATCTACAATAGTTTCTGTCTGCACAGGGGTTATTGTTACAGACAGAACTGGCAGGAATACAC
The DNA here is from genome assembly GCA_016806645.1 of Ophiodon elongatus. Lineage (NCBI taxonomy): Eukaryota > Metazoa > Chordata > Actinopteri > Perciformes > Hexagrammidae > Ophiodon > Ophiodon elongatus. Next base: position 421,856 of record JACSYO010001822.1, read on the forward strand.
ATGCAATGTAAAAGAATACAGTTATTACATTTTAAAGATATAAGATTTTCTTCTACAACCTCATAATACACCTATAGCTGTTTGGGGTTCTCGTACTGTAGCCGGGGGTCCCGGGCCCAGGTGGCCTACCTTGCCTATCGATAAAGTCTGCCCCGTGAACCAGAGTGTATTTCACTGGTGTGTCTGACCCTGAGTAGCTGTGACGTGTATGGAGCTTTTTTCCTGTCTTTATTCAAGAGCATGCTCTTTCAATTTGAGGGTATGACTCTTTGATTTCCCAGTCTACAGTTTTTGTAACGCTTTCCCTCAAAACCCTGTCTTCGAACTCAAATAACCCCTGCTTCCGCTTGGATTTGCTCTGCTTCTGCTCAAACGCAATGCTTGCCGGCAGATATATGGTTGCTTGTGCAGATTTCCAGCGCTTCAGCTTCAGCCCTCCTCCTCTCACTCAGGCTGCTTCTCTGTGCTCGTGAAACGTCTGCTCTCAGGTTTCTCTTCTGCTTATGGATTTCTGCTATGCTCTTTGATTTTCTTTTGGCCAACATACCGATAGAATGCCAGGTGTAATGTTGACTAATGAAATGATCCCTGCCTTGTTGCTAGTGCGTTCACTTTACGTCGTAAAGCATCCCTGACCAGCGTTCACTCTTTCACCTTGCCCTCAAAGGCTTTATTGTGTACTTCCCTTGCTTTGACTTGTGCACAAACTTATAGTTGTGGATGTGGGGAGGGGCCATAGAGAATGCCTTTGGAAAAGATTCCAGAATTGTGTTCTCCAGCCCTGATAACATGAATTGAAACAAAAGATGTTACTGGGTGAATTGATCAATAGTTTGACTGTTGAATTCCTGAAATATGCAGTATGTCATGAGAGACATAGGCTAGTAAGAAGAAACAACTTTATTTAATATTTCCTATCGTGAAACTTATAAGTAGGAATGCTAAATAGAAGGTTAAATGCTCATGGATTTCTCAAAGCATATGTAAATACAGAGTATTGTAGAGAGTGAGTGTGTGTATGTATATATATATATATATATCTATATATCTATCTATATATATATATCTATATATCTATCTATATATATCTATCTATATATATATATATATATATATCTATATATCTATATATATATATATATATATATCTATATCTATATATCTATATCTATATATATAGATACACACACTGTATATTATTTATTTATGATTTCAGCAACTAGTTGATGGCATATCCAAGAGTGCCAAGACAACAAACACAGTTAACAGTGATGCAGTCTAAAAAAAGTAAACCCACAGTTCCAGCTGTCTCTCCCTCTCATTCTCTCTATAAAGCTTTTGTTTCCATACATTTTCTTCTGTCTCTCTTCAAACTAGTGTCCTAGTCCTCTCTGGTAATAGTTCTTCCTTTACCCCATTCTTGCCCCCTTTTCATCTTGAACCATTCGGTTAAATGATTGACCACATTCTCCCCCTAAACATTAACCCTCGTGAAGCAGGCCAGAGTGGCGCAGTCCCCGAAAGGCGGAGTTCTTCCCCCACTGCATGGCTTTCACCTCCGTTTGCATTGACGCTGTCTGTGGCTCTAGTTTGGTCCTGAGGCAAGAACCTGAGAAATTAGCAGGAGAAAGGCATCGCCATAGCAGTCGGAGTGTCTAACAAAGCGTGTGTTCCGTAATGGAGCCGTCACATCATTTAAATTCTCTGAGTCCTGCTGAGTTGAGGCTGTTGATCAGGCAGGAAGACCCCAGAATACACACCACGACTGGATTAGCTGACGGTAAGAACCAGTGGACCACCTCTGTGCTGTTGCATGTGACACTGGAACCATGCACTAATTATTTGTGGCTTACTGGTACAACCTTAACCCATAGTTTGAACAATTAGAGGGGACTTTTATATGAATAGCTATGATTGCACCCAGCATAGTAGTAAGTCGGACTTCCTACAGAAAAATTTACTATTTTGGCTCATATTCATTAAGATATTCCATTAGTGGTATATTTTACATCTCTGTTTAATCACGACATTTAAAAGTGGTTGATAATTGATAACAATTAAAAAAATGAAATTGAAAAATTACAATCATAGTAAGACTTAAAGCTGCAAGCAGCGATAAACGTGTCAGTCGGTGAAATTCGTGAAATTACGCTTTGCAAATACTTCACCAGTTCCTGTATCCGCTCTACGCCGCTAGACGACACGCTCAACAGCATGCATCATGTTTCTCTATGTGAAGTGTAGACCACGTCATATAAATGTCATGCTGCTATTTGAAGTGGATTTGACAAACTCCCTAGCAGGAGTTCATTAAAAGTAAAGCGCTTAGAAAAGGGGCAAAAAAAGAATGAAAAAAGAAATAAAGATGATCCCCACGGAGTTTCACGAAAACTCACAATACAAATGATAATGCATCAGCAATGTATTAAGGCTTTCCATGCCAAATTTGAGGTTATGGAAATTAACCTTCCCAATCTCCTTTAGAGAAAACAAATGACACTTGGAATAATTGAATGGACAGAGCTCTTTCATCACAGATGGTTCGGAGGTCTGACCAAGAAAAAAAGTTTAACATAGTCTTATACACATTCGTTCGTCTTTCCAGCATCATGCATGATACATTTTGGGTGGATTGGATGATGTACCTTGGAGTTACAACAACTTTCTCTAACAGTGAACCGCACAAAATGGGGGTGAAATGGGCACCACGCCATGTCAAGGTCGTTGAAAAGAAACTGACGATTTTTTCATTCATCACAAAGGTCTAAAGAGCATCCTGACCAAATTTGAAGTCGATCGCATAAATTCTGTAAGAGGAGTTTGTAAAAGTACAATGGCTGAAACCGGCGAAAAATTACAAAAATCTAATTGGCTGAATTATTGTAGTGCCCCCTAGTGTCCAAATGGCATAACAATTTAGGGGTAGGTTACAGGATGCAATGTGCACATATGCTGCAAATCCTGTGACACTAGGCCCAATGGTTTTGAAGTTATAAGTATTGATGTACAAGCCACACCCCTAAGAAGTTCATTGGTCCATATCTTATTAATGCAATAAGATAACAAGCTTTTGATCATTTTTGATGATATAGCTCCAATAATGACCCACAGCAAATTTGGTATGAATTGGACCCAGCTTGTAGAAGGAGTTTGCAAGAATGTGTTTTTCACGAAATTCAAAATGGTGGAAAATGTAAGTAGGCGGAGCTTAGGGGTCTGAGAGGCTTTTTTGTAGAGCAGGTGAAGATGGACATGTGTCAAATTTCAAGTCAATCGGACAAACTGGCTGAGGGGCGTTGCCAGTGCAACTTCTTGGGGGTGCTATAGAGCCATTTTTTAATACATAAATATGACACCTATATCAGATGTCTATTTTCACCGAGCCTGACAAGCATGCCACCATCGGTGAGTCATTCGATGGGAATGAGCTGATACTATGGGAGGATCTGAAATGACAGAAGAGTTAATAAACAGGCAGGTGGAATGTGTGCTTTGATGTTGCACTGACAAATAAAATAAAAGCCCTACATGTAGCTGCTCAACCTTGTCGTCTGATGAACATGCATAAACTGTGTGTGTCAGGTCTAACGTGCATAAACTGTGTGTGTCAGATCTAACGTGCATAAACTGTGTGTCTGTGTGTCAGGATACCAGCAGGCCAATGTCGTCATTCTGCCCAATCATCTGGCCGATGACTTTGAAGAGTTCTGTTGCAGAAACCCCGCCCCTTTGCCGCTCCTTTATCGCAGCCAATCAGGCGAGACTTCCTGTCCGCCTCTTGCGAGAGATGCTGACATAAGGTAGAACACACACGCACAACTACACACAGTGAGCAACTGTCCTAAAGAAATGATGATCTGATATTCCATTATCATATTCATCAGCTCATTCACGCCACACAGGAACAACACGTGTCATGCTACTCCATCTGTATCCTGCCCGATTGGTATTGACATTGGTCGCGCGTGTGCATGATCGTCTGTATGTCCCTCCGCGGCTAATCTCTCATTCTGTTACAGCAAACTGCATAATATTTTGGGTGGCCAGTTATGGCTGCATGCTCAAGGACCTCTGGAGGTTGCGGTGACTCCCGCTATCTAATAATAGCTTTTATTACCTATATACTGCCATCGCCTGCCTGCTGACTCACTGCTCTTATAACACCGGATAACACAGCTGAGTGCATCTCCGACCCCCGGCCGCTACACTGGGCCAAGAGACCCAATGGGGTGCTGATGTGGGCTTGATTAGAACTCCTGAGGCCGCAGAGTCTGAATCCACAGTCGGGTAGGAGGAGGGGGTCTGGAGGTAGGGTTCCTCAGAGGTCATGCACTGGGACCGGCTTGACCCTCAGTCACGGCCCGCACGGACTCCTCAATCTCCCAGGTGAGGACAGCAACTTGGCAGGAGTCAGGAAGGCTGGATGAGGAGCCAGAGGTAGGTTCTTCCCTACCCTGGAACTGACGGGAAAGAGCATCAGGCTTACCATTGCGGGACCCGGGGCGATAGGACAGGGTGAAGTGGAACCGTGTGAAGAAGAGAGACCACCTGGCCTGTCGTGAATTGAGTCTCTTGGCTGTACTCCAGATTTTTGTGGTCCGTCCAAACCAGGAACTGGACTTTGGTACCTTCTAGCCAGTGATGTCACTCCCCCAGAGCCAGCTTCACCGCTAGTAGTGCCCGGTTGCCAATGTCATAGTTTCTCTCGGCAAGGGAAAGCTGACGAGAGAAGGCGCAGGGATGGAGTTTCTGGTCAGCAGCTGAGCGTTGGGACAGGACGGCCCCAACCCCTATGTCGGAGGCATCCACCTCCACTACAAATTGTCTGAGGGTCTGGAACTTGGAGGATGGGTGCTGAAGTGAACCTGGATTTAAGGTTCTGAAAAGCCTCATGTGCTGCAGAAGTCCAAAGGAAAGGAATCTTGGAGGTGGTGAGGGCAGTGAGTGGGGAAGCGACCAAGCTGTAATTCCAGATGAACCTTCTATAGAAGTTGGCGAACCCCAGAAACCACTGAAGCTGCTTGCGAGAGTTCGGGACAGACCAGGTAGCGACGGCAGCAACCTTTGCGGGATCCATCTTGATGCTGCCGTGGGAAACAATATATCCCAGGAATGAGACGGTGGAGACGTGAAATTCGCACTTCTGTCTTCACGAAAAGAGAGTTCTCCATTAACCGTTGGAGTACGGCTTGAACGTGTTCCTCTTGGGTCTTGGAAAATATCAGGATGTCACCGAGGTAGACAAATACGTGCTGGTCCAACATGTCCCAGAGCACGTCATTCACCAGGGTCTGGAAGATGGCAGAGGCGTTGGTTAAGCCGAAGGGCATCACGAGGTACTCTTAATGCCCCTTAGGTGTGTTGAATGCCATCTTCCACTCATCCCCCCTCCCTAATCCAGACCAGGTGATAGGCGTTGCGGAGGTCAAGCATGGAAAAGATGGTACCTCCTTGAAGTAGTTCAAGAGCCGTCATGATGAGTGGCAGAGGGTACCGGTTCTTCACTGTGATTTCATTCAACCCTCGGTAGTCGATGCAGGGTCTGAGGGTCTTGTCCTTCATCCCCACGAAGAAGAAACCAGCCCCTGCAGGAGAAGATGAGGCCCGGATGAGATAGGCAGCCAGGGAGTCGTTGATGTACTTGTCCATCGCCTCGCTTTCAGGAGTAGAGGCATCCCCTCGGTGGGGGATGTACCAGGATGCAGGTCGATGGCACAATCATAAGGACGGTGGGGAGGCAGAGCCATGGCCATGGACTTGGTGAATACTTCCTGGAAGTACAAGTATTCAGCGGGAACCCCCGTAAGTTCAGGCGTGGCGTTGGTGAGAGGGGAACCCGGTGGTGCAGCGGCTTGTTTCAGACAGACCTGGTGACAGGAGTGACTCCAACCCCGAAAAACCCATGTAGTCCAGTCGATGCTGGGGTTATGTCGACACAGCCAGGGGTATCCCAGAATGACAGAACTACGAGGAGTCTGCAGAATGTAGAAGCGGAGGGTCTCGTGGTGGTTGCCGGACAGGAGCAGGTGAACTGGGACGGTCTGGTGTGTCACCCTCCCCAGAAAATGACCATCAAGAGCGCTGGCCGGAACCGGCTGGGAAAGCGGAAGATTCCCAACTGTGCAAATAGTCCCACGTCCATAAAGGACGCATCCTCTCCGGAATCCAGGAAGGTGGAAACAGTCTGGGGACCCCCAGGTAGAAGTAGCTTGGCGTGAAAAAAGGGTCTTTGGAAGGGAGGAGGATCAGGGACTTGCTCGGCTCACCAGTGCCCCTTGTTTACTGGAGAGCCCGGGCAGTTGTGAGCAAAGTGACCAGCCAGGCCACAGTACATGTAGAGATCTCCCCGACGACGCCGCTTTCGTTCCTCTTGAAAGTCTAGTACGCCCCACTTGCATGGGTTCGGTGTATCGAGGAGGCAAGTGGGTGGGCGTATAGTCCGGGGTTGTCGGATAACTGAAAACGAGAAGGTGTGTTTTGGCTGGGAGATACCCGTTGCTTTGTCAGCCGCCTGGCCTGGATAAGACGATCCACTCCAGTGGTTACCTCGATGAGGCTGTAGAGGGATGTGGGTAGCTGGAACGATACCAGTTCATCCTTCACGTAGTCCTCTAGGCTGAGCAAATACGCGTCCCACTGGGCAGCCATGTTCCACGAGCTCAACCGTGCCTTATCCCGGAAATTAATGGCGTAATCCGCGACAGGTTGGTGACCCTGCCGAAGGCCCATTAGTCCGCCGGTAACATCTGGTCCCATGGACACCACACCAAAGACCTTGCGCAGCTCGTCGGCGAAGGATTGGAAGGAAGCACAGGCAGGAGTGCGGCGATCCCATTCTGCTGTGCCCCACAGGCGAGCTCTCCCCGTCAGGTGATTGATGGTGTACGCCACTCTGGCGTCCTCGGAAGAGAAGGTGAGCGGCTGCAAAGCAAACAGGATGGAACAGTTCGTCAGGTATGCGTTGCAGCCCTCAGGGTCCCCAGCGTAACGTTCCGTCTCCCCTACTCGAGGTTCCGAGACTGGTGTTGGATGCGCTGATCTGAGCCCAGAGTGGTCCGGGGTAGATAGCGCCGGCTGCGCCCAAGCCATGTTGATCTGGTTGACGGTCACCGTGAGTAAAAAGCTGTATTTGAGTAAACAGCGCGGTCTAAGCCTGGCCCTCCCGAGTGTGGTGGACCTCAGCGGAATGAGCGACAAACCGTGCCTCGTGTCGCTGGATCTCCTCCTCGAGCGCCCCAAGCTGGGCCTGGGTGTTGTCTGCTGAGTCCATGTTGTGGGCCAGATCGTACTGTAACGGGGTAAGTTCGGACCCAAGCGTAGTACGACCGACACAGAACTTTCGTTAAAGAAGGCTTTATTGAATGCAAAAACAGGTAACACCCCAAGGCGTCAGGGGAACAGGCAGACGGAGACAAGAGGGAGCTGAGGCTAAATTCGTAGTCGGGGACGGAAGAACAGGGTCGATTACCAGGGCAGAGGCGAGGCAAGGCAGGGCAGGGCAGGGCAGGGCAGGGCAGGGAAGTCCAAGCAGGCAGGGTCGGCAACGGGAAGGCAGTCCGCGAGCTAGTGCTGGAAGCTCTGGAATACATGGAGAACGATCTGGCAGTGTATGTCTGTGACGCAGGGGCTTATATACTGTGAAGGGAGTGAGTGCAGAAGAGTGGGCAGGTGAGTGTGATTAGCTGACGAGGTGGGTGTGACAGACAGGTGCACTGAATTAACTGATTAGTGAGTGAGAGACAGAGTGGCAGAGAAGGAAATTAAGCTGAACTGTGACAGTATCTGTTGTGTGAGACGTGCAAGTGAAAAACACGTCTAACACACTTGTGGTCCTTTTATAAATTGTGGTTTGTGTTTAAATCAAACGCTACAGAAGTGGCCGTCGCTCTACTGAATGCACCTTTGCCGTTCCTGAATGAATGGTTTTTCATAGCGATGGGAGTGATCCCCCCCTGTATGAACAAAGGGCTGTTTATGACTCTGCGTTAGCTCTCTTTAACTGCTGTCGGGTAATAAATGTCTTGAGTACTCTCTCACAGTCAGCCTGTGTGGGATAGAGATAATCCAATCCAATGTAAAACATTGACATGCAACTCTCCACTCAGCACTCAGCACACTGCTTACTGCAGACGCCACCATAGAGCTATTCCAGACGTGTTCAGGGTTAGGGTACTGATCCAACCCACCACATGGGGAGGGACTAACTTGTCTGTCAGTTGATGTTAACGGAGGGCATCAGCCAATCACAGAAAAGAACTTTACTAAAGTAAACTCAAATGGGCTTTTAAAATGTCCACAACTATTAACTTGCCATACATACTTTCAGATATTTTTTTAAGTATAGAAATCAGTGACATTAAACCTCTCTGGTTGGATCTCGTCTTTTGAGATTAACTTTATAGGATATAGGCTACTACATTTATGTAATGACTACTTATTGGCATTTTACAATCAATTGTTCTTTAAATGTTATAACAAATATATATAACTGAAATGTACACAGGAATATGCCTTTCATGCCACCGACCCACCTAAAGCTGTGTGGAGAAGGTATAGAAGAGAGTTAGTTCACGTTTCTAAGTTCTAAATTTAAAGTCACTATTCTGTGAATAAAGTCAGAATTAATGAATCCCTGGCTGTGTCTGAAATCATTCACTCATTCACTCATTCACAACTCCCTACTCACTGTCGAGGTAGTTCTCTGTAGAGGACTGTTAGAGGGATATAAAGTGAGCTGCAAAATTAAAAAGTTAACGCCATTAACTACGTTATTACTGTCGAGCAATTAAAACATACCAGATCAACGGCGGCTGGTACATTCGTGATAAATACCGATATGCATTTTTGTGATAAATACATATTGTAAAGTATTTTGTTGAGTTGCCTCAGTGTGGATTTAAGTACCCCTGTTAAACCGTGAAGCAGTGCATACTGCATGTCTAGGATTAGAACTTTGACTTTGAGCTCAGGATTTTGATTTAAATCTTTGAACTTTGCCTTTAATCTCATAGTCTGGACTTTAATCTCACAATTCTGACGTTAATATCTGATTTCCTTCTATAATTTTATAATTCTGATTTAATCTCATAATTCTGACTTTAATCTCGTAATTAATTTTAGAATCCTGACTTTATACTTAAAATACTGACTTTACTGTTAAAATTCCTGACTTTAAACTCATAACTCAAATAAATGTTTTAAAAGTGGCCCTAATCCTCTTCCATAAGAAGATCATGTGCCACTGCAAATATTATTTTCTTATTTTTCATCTAATTTTTTTAATGAAAGTACTTGAATAGAGAAATGTTCTTGTATTGGTTTTAGATGTAATAATTTTAAGGGGAAATGTATTTATAATCTGTTCAGGCATAATAGAATCCATTACATTCCTCTACCTCACATCTCTGTGCTTCACTTTATTCTTGCTGATTGTATACTTCACAACCTGTTTGTGTCTTTCTGTGTCTTCAGGACAGATGTTTCTCAATACTGTGTGTATGAAGAGGGTGGCCTGGTGAAAACAGTGTCAAGTCTGCAGAGTTACAGCACTCAGCCGAGGTATTTTAAAAAAGACACAGAGCACTGCACGAAAAGGAGTTCAAACACGCAGAGAAAACCCCAGGGCCCCAAGGCTGCAGGCCAAAAAGTGAAAATAAATTAATATGGTTAAAAACAGGTTAAGATAGACAATCATGTTTTAATGAAAAGGTGCGACTTATTTAAAGATTTTAAGCCTAATTTATATGTTATATGTCTAAAAAACAGCACCATCATTTGCCAGCAATGAAGCATTTTCTCTCTGTTAAATGACTTTCCTGATTCATAATGTCCAGCCTCATTGTCTCACTCCCAAAGGAATCAAAGAAGATCTCTCAGCTTGACGTTGAGATCCTCCCAGCCTCACTTCTTTTGTTCACTGTGCTCCCAGGACGGCCCCAGAGCAGCAGGCTGCCCCTCCCGGCCCGTGGGCCGACATGGTTTGTTTCTATCTGGGCTGCAGTTTTGGCTTTGAGGGCCGACTGAAGAAAGCTGGAGTCCCGGTCAGGAACGTGGAGCAGGGCAAAAATGTCAGCATGTACAGGGTACGGCGCAAATATCTACAAAGCTGCAAATTCATAGTAACAGCTTTTACCTGTCGCAACGTGAATACAGGGGACAAAGATCAGACCCAAGTGCAGGTTAAACAAGCAGACATTTTATAAAGCACAAGTGATATTTTTAGATGTCTTGTCTGTCTAAAAACCAAAGATGTGCATTTTTCAATGTTATAAAACAGCAGATAAAATATAATACTAGCTTTTGAGAAGCTGGAACCAGCACATTTTAATTGAAATTTTACCTGAAATCCCAATCATCAAAATAGTTGATTATCTTTCATTGTTTATTTATCAACTAATTGTTTCAATGTATTCAAATGGAATAAAATCTATCAGGTCATACAGTTTCTCCTAAAGCAAAATACATATATTATAGCATATATATTATATATATGTATAGTATAAATAATATAGTGTTTGATTATTTGGACTGCACACTGCTTATGACTCAGCTTTATGGTCTTTGTCAGATTTGATTAGAATTTTATCTGTTGCACTTTACGATCGGTCGGAAGGACACCGGTGTGATCTGTCGTGACCCCAAATGTATTCTTGTGGAGATTTGAGTCCCTTCAGAATAGTGTGTGTGTGTGTGTGTGTGTGTGTGTGTGTGTGTGTGTGTGTGTGTGTGTGTGTGTGTGTGTGTGTGTGTGTGTGTGTGTGTGTGTGTGTCCAGACTTCAGTTCCATGTATTCCTTCAGCCGTGTTCAGCTGCCCTCTAGTGGTCACTATGCGTCCTGTTCCAGCCGGCATGCTGGACGCAGCAGTAGAGGTTACTCACCTCAACCCGCTTGCACATGGAGCTCCTGTACACATAGGAGACCCAGGTACACACACACACACTTTACACAGGATAACACCCTTCATTTCTCAGTGCATAACTTGGCTTTACTTGTGTGTGGAGCTCTCCTCGGCATACAGGACCTGTCCAGACCAAACTATGGGGAGCAAGTCCAGCTGCAGCCTGGCGATGTGCCAGTGTTCTGGGCCTGTGGAGTGACTGCTATAGAAGCAATAATCAGCAGCAGTGAGCAATATGATTGGCTAGTGCTGCATCCACTCCTTAAACTTGTCATAGTATTTACAGGAAACAAAGACCTGATTATGTGTCTCTCTCCAGAGCCTTCTCTGGCATTCAGCCACTCACCAGGCTGTATGTTCCTGACTGACACCCCAGACTCGTCCCCTTCTTCTCCCACACCTCCACCCTCTGAGGGCCCCGTGGGCTCGCCCTCCACGGATCACAGCCATGAACTGATTCCCTTCTGCTTTCTGGTATCCCACAATCCCTTGCTGTACAGTTTGGCATCTCAGAGGGCCGTGGCAAAGATCCAACAGATGGAGACGATTATCGGAGAGGACCCAGGTAAACACGTGCAAAGAGTGATGTCATTTGGGTCCTTCAATTTAATAAGTGGTGCTGGAGGTTTACCTGAGTGGAATCTTATTTCAGCTGCAAATTATAGGCTGCAATTAACAAGTGGCATTGCTCAAGAGATGACGGTATCCAGACTGAAATATCTCAACACATATTGGATAGATTATCATGACATGTTGTACAGATATTACAGATATACAGATATTTTATTCAGCTAGCACCATCATCAGGTCAACATTTTAATTTGTCCAATACTTTAGTTTATGACCAAATAAGTGAATAACTGATGCCGCTTCCATCCTCTGCTGTACTTTATTGTAATCTTAGCAAATCTTAGCATGTTACCATAATAACATCAGATGGTGAATATTTCCTGCTAAGCATCAGCATGTTAGCATTGTCATTGTGAGCATGTTGGCGTGCTGACATTTAGCTCAAACCTGTGTATGAACAACCTCACAGAGCCACTGGCATGGCTGTAGTGTGAACACTACACTGCGTTACTCGTGGGGGTTTGACCTCGGGATCATCACTGCTCATTCGCTCACGCTCAGAGAGGAGGAGGGGCGAACCTTCATGTAGATACCAACAACTTCATCAACCACGGCAGAAATAACCACTACTGCTGCTTTGTACGTGTTGTAGAAGTCACAGACCGGTCGGTAAACCACACGCTGTTGTGTCTGGGTTCATGACATCATCCGGAAGCCAACCCAGTTCAGTGTCTTCACTCTGTATCTAGCAAGTCACATGTTGGCTGAATTAATCTGGTTTACTACAGCAGTATGAACCAACAATAAAAAGATTTTGCTTTGATTAAATTGCCAGAATAACTACATATGGAGCCTGGATTCATGCTCTGTCCGGTCTGTCCAGAAGACGACGTTCAGAGTGCCGTCAGATCTGCTTTGCTTCTCAACTCAGATCTTTTTGACAGACTGTCCACGTTGTTGTTTTCAAGTGATCAACTCGGATTTGTGTGTCCAGACATCACCAATCTATTTGCATGGGTTGCCGCGGCAAAGACATGGCTACGCCGGTGACAAATGAAGGTCCATTATTTCCCTCAACACAATCGGCGGTGCAGAGGAGGCTGGTTTCCATTAGGAGGTTCCGTCATGAAGGGCTTCAGTATTGGTTTCGGTGTTTCGACAGTTGTTCTCCTCCTCTAGCTCTGCTAGTTGCAGCATGAAGCGAGTGACGCAAATGACAATTGGGGTGGCTAGAGCGTCCGTAACTAGACGCCTCTGTAGAAATCGGCTTGGAATCACATTTCAAACCACCTACAGATGTGATCTGGATCCGATTTGTTTTCTGCCCGGACTTTAAATCAATCTTGGTCCAATCTGGATATGTCAAAAAAAATATTTGGGCTGGCAGTCTGAACAAGGCCTCAGTCTTGTAACAATAATTACACTAAAAAGTTAAGGTGTGATTGGCTACCACTCTTGAAACTTTGCCCAGAAAGCCGCTCATCTCTCTCTCTCTCTCTCTCTCTCTCTCTCGCCCTCTGTTCTTCTGTTCGTCCCTATGTAAGAGATTCAGTGTTGCTCATAACATATGAACACAATGCAGAAGGCTCCATCCAGCTCATTGTGTTTAGTGTGACACTACAGGGGAAATGTCACCACGAGCAGCTAATCCACTCAATTACTAAAATACATGAGAGTTCTGTGGCTGTGCCTCAGTACCAGGTTTACTGGATGTTGATGCGAGTTTGTCCTTTTCCTCTCAACCAGGCCAACGAGGGATTCAAGCTTTATTTGTTCAGGATGAACTTCTGCGCTCCTGCCTGGCACTCTCCCACGCATTCTCTGTTGCCATAACTACCGGCTTTCCAACCCACTACATGCACAGGTAGGTAACTGCACACACACGTACATATGAACTTGACACACAGGTATATTTACGTATAAAGTCATGGAGTGGTTCTCACGTTCCTTTTTAAAAAAGTGTTCTTACTACACATTATCCTAGTCCCCATTCATTTGAATGGCTTGCCTCCTGAAACACGTTGGTACACAGTTAATTATTCAGTATGTAACTTGTTTGGTGCCAAGGTTCTGTTTGGTATCACGCCCATGGAGCATAACTTCTCCTAACTCCAGCCAAAAGAGAAGTCTCAGGTGAATGCTGGCTGATGAGAGAGCAGCAGGCAATTAGTGTTGAGTCTGACGTGTCTTGGCAGCTCAAACTGCCCCAAAAGAGGTGGAAACACACAGCCTTGAAGCCGGACGTTTACATAGAAGTGAACGCCCAAGCCCTTGTACTCAAGCCTACCGCTGCCAAGCAGAGCTCTCTGTATTTCACAGTCTACCGGAGACCGTGGTGTCTGGTGTCCGTGGCGACTTTCTCACGCTAGCTCACCTGTGCCTGCAGGTGAGCAAGTTGGCCGCCTCAGCAACGCCCTCTTCATGTCTTACCGAGCAATTTTAATGCAGAGTCCCCGTCTCAGAGAGCTGCTCCTCCGTTGCTATGGTTTCTCCCATATGGTCATTACTCTCACTGACAGAATGGGGGAGACAAAGTTCTGCTCTCCAGCTTTAAAGTCTCAATCTCGAAGATCTCCGTTTGTTCTCTTTAGCTACACCCGAGACGATCCGCGGTAGTTGCAGGTGTGTTTTTTGATCACACTTCCCACACTTCCTCGTGATTTCTGCCCGGATTGTGTCGCCGCAGACACCCAGTTTGTAAAGCTGCAAAAGAAGGGCTTCATCAGTGGGCCATAGGCCCAGTCACCATTGTGTTACCTCATTCAGTGACAGATAGTGACCAAACAGACATTTATTTAAATTAAAATCTATCCCCTTCCCCTTCAGTCCCCCTGACGAGACTGACGGCCCCCCCGGGGCCATTGCCATGGCGACCATGCTGCTGTCGCTAGGGAAACGGGTGACAATGGTGACGGACAGGAGGGCCTTGGAGATGAACCGGGCCCTCATTGATGAAGCTGTGAGGACAGGTGGGGAAGAGGTGGACCTCAACCTCCTGCCGGGATCTGGTCACGCCACGGGAACAAAGTCATTGTCCTTCATCAGTGCTCTTGACATCACATGTTTGTGTCTTGGTTTAATAGTTTGTAATACCACCCTCAGGTGTGCTGAAAACTGCAATCCCATTGGTCACCTTTGAAGACAGCGGCCCAGACTCTGCACTTCACTTCCTGTGTCACGATGGAGACCCCAGCAAGCCCAGGTGAGCCGACCTGTCATGTGTCTGCAGGAAGGACGAGGACACAATAAAAGACCTTCTATTGTGAAAGAAGGAAAGAAAGCAAACCATTACTTGTATGTGGAAATTCAATCTTTTCACTCTGTTGTTATTTTTACACATTACACATACATGCACAAATATATGGCACCTATACACATGCATTAAATGAGAGACGTCAGAGCAGGGAGGTGGGGGGGGGGTCTGATGATCTCGAGCAGTTGAGGTGTTGGTGCTTACTGGCACCAGATGCCAGTCCATGCTCCATACTTGGTCCGTACAGGGACTGTACGGACCAAGGGACTGTGGGAGCCAAGCCAAGCCCCCACTGACTTGAGTTACTATCACCCCAAAAACTATTTGACCTCAGGACTTATTTTCTAGATTAGTCTGTCCTTGTCCATATATTAGTGTCCCTGGTCTAGATATTTGTTGTGATCACGCTGGACTTTAATGTCCTGCGATCTGGTGTAGGCTGCATTATTTAAAGCTTTGAGTCTCTCAGCTTCCAGGGTGTGAATGGAATGTGCTCATACTTTTTAATACCAGGTACGACCACCTTGTGGCGATAGAGCGCACTGGACGTGCTAGAGATGGAAATTACTACAACATGAGAGGAGTAAACATCAAACATCTGGTGGATCCCATCGATAACTTGTTTATTGCTGCCAAGGATATACCAGGAATAATCACTACAGGTAGGTCGCACATTCATTTCAGTCTTTTTCATAATGCTTTTCTTATAGTACCTTTTTATTACTATAATTTAGGGATTCAATTCGAACAACCGTGATAATGATTTCATATCCTGCCAAAGAAAAAACTGATGTTTTTCCTCCGTTAAAGCTTAATTTACATATTTGATTTGCACACAAAAGCCAGAATTATAACACAGCATATGTGAATTATTCACATATCTATTCTCACATGACAATATTAAATAATAATGTTTAAAAATCTCACATAATAATGTTTAAAAATCTCACATAATAATGTTTAATTCTGAAAAATATTATTAGTAAAACCAAAAACCCACTCACTATCCTCCTGGTTAAATCCTAGTATGAAGTCTGCCAAATTCTTGGAGTGGAGGAACAATTTATCACTTTGGCATGACACCTCTTTTGTTGTGTGCTTTATGTAACACGCTGACTGAAATGATTGATGCACCAGTCCAATAAGATCAGGAGCTCTGTCTCTTGGGGATATAGCCAACTTGAAACTAAGTCAGAGTTCCAGAACATCTGTTGATATGTACTGTATCTCTTGCTGTTTCCATGAAGTGTATTGCCTTACCTTAGCAGTCAGATTCAGTCAAGCTCTCACACAGCTGCTCTATTCTTCTAGAAATGATTATGAATATGTCTGTCGCTCACCTCTGAATTTCCCCGTACATCCCATGAGACGTTCCTCTCTCTGACCCTGCAGGAATCGGGGATGGTGGTAATGAGTTGGGGATGGGCAAACTGAAGGACAAAGTGGAGACCCTGATGCCCAACGGGGGTCTCATAGCCTGTGTTGTTCCTGCTGACTACGCCATCACGGCTGGTGTGGACTTATCATTATGCTCTCTGTACAACGTTAACACTATTCTGCTGCTGTTGTTATGGCTGCATTACCACAGCACAGAAATGCTTTTAATACATGTAATGTTACACATTGCTGGTTACTCTGCTCCTGCATGATATGCACTCTGCAATTCAGGTACACACCAACAGGTCTCCATGCAGAATGCATATACAGTATGTCAAACATACACACTGAACACCTGGCCTCTCCTTCACGTCTTTGTATGTGGTGTGAGAAAAAGCCCATGTCCTTTACCAAAAGTGGTGAGAGAGTTCCACAGTGGAGTAACTGTATTATCTCTACCCGTAATATTTTATTAAAAGGAGATGTGAAACCAAAAAGAGGAAATAACCAGGAAATAACACCCAACCTTTCTGGTTTTTGGGTGATTCATTATAAAGATAATCAACGTGAGAACAGGTCAAGTCCTTCACTGAGATGACTGCTTCATTTCACTACATCCAAACTACGTCAATGTCCCGACATCCAATACAGTTTTCAGTTATCTCGGCTAAAAAAGTCGGAAATAAGTGTGCTAATAATAATGTGCTGATTATGAGACATTGGCCCTCATTGGCACAGACATGCAAAAGGCCCAGCTGACCTTCATATGAGCAAAACACACAGACTTTCCAGATGTTTAGCCTCTTTCTGTCTTTTTTATATTTTTTTTATCATTACTCATTAAGAACCACCAATTAGGCTTTGAGAAAGCAGTAAAACACCTTTTCTACTTTGGAGTTATCCTTGTCAGGATTTGCCAATGTCTGTGGTCTACCTGCCTTCTCCACCTCTCACCAACGTCCTTCCCTCCTGAAGGGGTGTCCAACTGGGGAGGATATGCTGTGGCCTGTGGGCTCTACCTGCTCCACACCTGCCCCTCCCACCAGCGATACAGAAAGAAAGGACTGGGTTTGGAGCACACAGTCCCCCAAGAACAGCTCCAGGACTGGACCGCTAACCTGCCATCTGTGGACAAGGTGACACACACACACACACACACACACACACACACACACCTTTCGAAATAATCTCTTGAATAAGCTCTTTTTGAGATTTCCATCTGCTTTCTCACGTCCTCTTAATAATCAATGTTTTGTGTTCTTTAAGATGTAAATCATGAGGAAAGTAGAAAATGTATCTTCTTGATTTACATAATACTTTTTTAAAGCTGAGAGTACTAAGTTAATATACAGTAACTGAATTCAACAAAAACTGTTTCAAATTTATTTACTCTGAAGTAATAAACTACAAATAATATCTATCATCCCTGTCTGTTCTGTTTGTGAGTTCATTATTAAGATGATGAAGGTTTTACTGAAGCATCCCAAAGCATAGAAAAACCTGCATACCCAACAACAAACAGTAGACGGTGTAAGTTAGACTAGCTGGTTAGAGAGCCAGGTATTCTCCTCAGGAGTTGGTGGAGACCAAAGCTGAGCTAAAAGGACACCGCTCCAAATGAATGTTAATATAATGCACTGTTTCCACTGGACGTGTGAGCAGGCAACTGTTTGCTAACACATTCACATATCAACTTCATAAGTTGATATGTGAATATATGTTGATATATGTTGTGTTCTCAATAAAAAAACTATACCTGTGGTACTTCTCCAGGACTGCCGTTTACACACAAACACGCTCTCTTTCTCCTCCAGGAGGAGTCTATTCTTTCCACTCTGGTGCGTTTTGGGATAAGAAGTGGGAAAACTGGTCACCTGGCCATGGAGGTGGATGGTTTGACCTTTCACCCCATACACTCTGACATCATCACCAGACTGCTGGAAGTCACACTAGGCAGCACCACTCCAAGCCTTTGATCTAATAATTCTGGTTATTCTCAAAATCAAAAAGTGAATTATCTAAGTGTGTGATTGAGTATCAACATGACCTTGATACAAAGTAGCCATGTCTCAGGGCCCTGAGAGAGAAACACACCTGAGCATGCACATACACTCACACTCAGGGGTGGTAGGGTGAGGGGGGGCATTCTGTTTCCTCTCTATTCAGATTGTCCATAAGGGAGTGAGAGAGAAAGGACAGAATGAAACGAGGTGTGTGTGTGTGTGTGTGTGTGTGTGTGTGTGTGTGTGTGTGTGTGTGTGTGTGTGTTGCCGTGGTTACCTTTCAGGCCTCTTCCTTGACTACCGGTGACAAAGCACCCTGAAGTGAAATCTTTCCTCTCTCCCTGTCTCTGTCTGGCTCAGTAATGAACGGATGAATCAGAGCTCTGACACTATTCTCATGCTTTAAGAACAACATTGTTTTAAAATATAACCATGCCACACTAGATCAACCATGCCCCCTCAAAGGGGGCATGGTTGTGCTGTCGTTAGCATGCAGACGGCTAACTTCCTGCACTTGGCTGCTTTTCAAAGAGTTTCTCCTGAGTACAGTCAAACATCTTAAAAATACACTTCACCACTATATATTTGGTGTTTTAAATACTTGGACTAGTTTATGGTACCCAAATACATGTATTTACTCCATTATGAACAGTAAACACATATTTGGAATTACATGCTGTATTTCATTTTGATAATGTGGTTTTATGAAGGCTAGAACACTATTTTTAGTGTTTTTATTCAATTGTTTTTTAAAATGTTAAACCTTATGAAAAATTATTTTAATACCTGAGACACTGAACAACCCTTGTTTGGCCACGTATCAGTTCTTAAAAGTAAACTTTTGAATCACAAACGAAGCGAGTGCAGTATCTATCACACTTGAATATTAGTAAAAAATGTAATAAACATCATTCCTTCTTAGCGTTACAGTGATGATTGTATAATGGAGTCAGACATTCAATAAGTGTTGAACATTGTTGTACAATATTACAGGAATTGAAGCTTTGATTTAAACAATTACGTATTATGATGTAATTTAAATAAAGAATTATGCCACTCATCTGAAGTCTGTCTAATAAATGTTTATTTTTTTCTTATTTTTTCATATTTGAGCTACGGTGATCTGTTGCACCTTTATAGCAGTTGAGCTGGTTTCTGGAAAGTAGTTCCTTTTATTAGAGTATGATCAAGCAGAGGCCCATTTTAAAATGGCCAACTTAATAGCAGAAATAAACATGTTTACAACCTGGTAAAAAACAACAGTTTTGGTCTCGATAGCTAAGTTCCTTTTAGCCGCTAGCTCAGGTGTGTTTGTAGTATCAGAGCCTTTTGAAGGATTTTTCATGCAAATATCAGACAAAAAATGCCTTGCTGTGAGGTAATTGTACTGCGTCCAAGAGGTCTGTGCTCCAGTTCTTTGGGAGAATTAAATTCAAGTTTCTGCGCTCACCATACCTGGCTTGTTAACTTAGCTCATTGTACTAAGAGACACGTACATTACAAACAAGCCTGTTTTTGCGAGCCAAAATTATCCCAATTAATAAAGTGAATTACAGATGCACCTTGGTAACCAAGCTAGTGGTAGCATGACAAACTCTAAGTTTCCAGCTAACAGGAAGCTGGCTCCGTCGGCCCTCCCTCTTCCCCAGCTCCACCCTCCAAAATGTCAAACTCAAGGCTTCAAATAGTCCACAAACCAATGGGTGACATCACAGTAACTACGCCCACTTATAAACAGTCTATGGCCCAATCTCAATCTCCACCCTAAACCCTAAGACCCTGAACCTTCAGGGACTTACTGATGTCACCTGTTAAGTGGTGGAGTGTGAAAGGCTGTAAGGGCTTGAAATGGTGTAAATAGGAATGGGACAGCACTTTGCTGCAACATACCACGTTACCATGACAACATCAAAAAATATTGTGTACAATTGTGGGTATTTATTTTATACTTTTTACTCCCTGATTTGAACGTCTTCCAGGCTCTTTTCCTCACAATATGAGACGTCATTAAAATAATATATTTACTAGTTTTTGTCAAAAACAGCTTCAATAACAAAATGAAATGTTTGATGAATAAATATTTTTAACAATTAATAATCTCTGCTTGCATTCCTCTGATTTCACGTGATTTCATGTCCCATCTTTAATCCTTAATGTTGTTGTAAATGTAATTTATCGGGCTGAACACCCACGTGCCGTCCTCTCTGTTTACCTTTTTGTTTTACGGTTCCATGCTTCCATTGGTAACGGTGTGTTTAGCTATGAATTGTGGGTAATTCCCTTGGGCAAAGTCGGCATATCATGCTGACTTACGGTAAGGGTTCATAAAGGACTCAAAATGTCTGCCAGAGAGCCTCAAGCACTCAACGGTTTGACAATGGGACGACCCTAAACCCTCACAGACTTCGCGGGAGCGCGCCTCAAAGTCCGTGAGTCCGTAAGGGTGGAGAATGAGATGGGGCCGAGGTGTATGATGGAAAGGAAAATACCTTTGTTTGTCTGATAGGGAACTAGTTTTCTCAACAAGGCAATGATCAATGAAGCGCAAATCTGTCAACTATCACCACGGGATGTATACAGTTCATATCAAAACAAAAACATCATTTTTCTAGAAATTGTAATAACATTAATTATAGTCTACATAGTGTGTGTCACAACCAAAGGGCACAAAGGGCTATCCAGTTTGAAAAAAAAAATGATCTGCCCACTCTTTCCCAATCAATTTCCCTCGTCATTGTCAACAGCAGATCATTTTCATGGTTAGCTCAAGAAGTACATCCGTGCAGTGTGTCCACAGTAATATTCTCCTTTTATTTACACCCTGCCTCGAGGGGGAAATGGATGCCCTGGTCATATTTGCTGCAGTTTTGTTTTATTTCTTGCCTGAAATAGTGTTAATAATTGAGATTGTGGTATGTTCAGATGGATTCAGGGGGAAAGAGAAAAACACACTAGGTGATAGAATGGCATGAGCAGAGAGGCATGACACGTCACTATATCATTTTATTTCAGAAAACACTATAGAATTTGTATACATAAAGGTATGTTGCTTTCTGTTAAGAAAGCTGGCTTGTTTTTTTGCTTGGGCTCTCCTCTGTTTCTTCCCTTTTTCTCCCTGTTGAAAGGTTTTTTTGGGGGAGTTTTTCCTGAACCGATGTGAGGTCCCGGGACAGAGGATGTTGTATGTGTACAGATTGTAAAGCCCTCTGAGGAGAATTTGTGATTTGTGATTTGGGGCTATACAAAATAAATTGAATTGAATTGAATTGAACATGTTGTTGTCATTGTTTATCAGCCTCACACAAATGTCCCATCCTGCTCGTATCTACATTGGCTGAATGTAGTAGTATCATAACTTTCATTCTAAACTTATTTATTTTGGCAAATCAACAATTGTAAAAGAAAAAAGTTATATTGAATGAATACATTTTTTTTAAGAGTACTCATATCTACATATGGAGCAGGTCCTCTGTACGGAGCTGGCCGCCGTGTTTCTACAGTAGCCAAGAACAGTGTCGGCCACGAAGGTCTCCTATATGCTTGGAACACGGGAGGAGAACGAGAATGTGTTTTTAAGTCCTACGCTATGTTTAAAACATCGCTAGATGCTGCCACATCCTACACTCTGCACCCATGGGTGGTGAAGTAGGTGGTGAAGTGGGTGGTGAAGTGGGTGAAGGATCTGGCGAGAAAGGCTGTGGGTCCAGATGGCATCAGCTCACGGCTGATGAGCACGTCTTTAACTTGAGCCTGAAGCTGGGGAGAGAGCCACAGCTGTGGAAAACATCCTGCGTGGTACTAGTGCCAAAGACCCCGCACCCCAAGGACCTCAACAGCTGCAGGCCGGTGTCACTGGCACCACACCTGATGAAGACCCTGGAGAGGCTGGTCCTTGTCCATCTTCGCCCCCCTTGTGAGTCCATCAATGGACCGGCTACAGTTCGCCTACCAGCCTGGCATCGGGGTGGATGATGCTGTCATCTACCTTCTACATAGATGCCTGACTCACCTGGAAGAGGCTGGAAGCACTGTGAGAGTCATGTTTTTTGATTTCTCCAGTGTCCACAGCACCATTCAGCCCATGCTTCTGAGGGACAACTTGGAGCACACAGGGATGGACCACCACCTCACAGCATGGGTCCTGGACTACCTCAGCAACCGTCCACAGTATGTGAGGATACGGGAGTGCGAGTCCGACATCTGCAACACAGGGCCCCACAGGGAACCGTTCTGGCCCCCTTCCTCTTCACCCTTCACACTTAGGACTTCACACACAACTCTGCTATAACTGCCACTGATGTCATCGCAGACATCAGACGATTTTCTACCTCTACACGTCATTGTCACGTCTGTGTTCTAACAGAGAGAAACATCCCATACTGGATTGAAATGCCTCTCAGTGCAGTAAATGCAAGAATAAGTCCAGGTATGACTCTGTCAAGACAACAAACAATTATCTTTTCTTCATCTGACTCGTCTCTCCTGATTGAACTAACATTTGTCATTAAAGGAATGTATAATGACATTTTCTGAATTCACCTTGTGTTTGGATGGAAGCAGAAATCTCAGAGACAGATTTGTGAAAATAGAACTACAACTATCTGCATGGTATAGACACCATCACAGGTTAGTAAGAAATATGTTCTTTCTTTGTCATTTTTGTTGACCTCACTTTTAAACTAGCTTATTGAGGTCTCGCATTACAATTTCTGTCTCTCAATGAGAAGAAAACAGCCAATGAGAAGGTGTTTTTAAGTCCTACTTTATGCTCACAGAGTAGCAGGACAATAAGACATAAATTAATACACTACCAGCCCTCCATTCCTCATCATTCAAAAGACGCAGATGGAGATTGAAGAGCCGCTTTCTCAAAAAACATCCAATTTGTCTAGTGAAGTTATTGCTTGACTGTGTACAACTGCAGTGACGGTAACTGATTAGTTTCTGGTTGGAAGGCTAAATGGCCTTGTGTGTTTACTTAGTGATGTGTCAGAGGAACTGGGATGAAAACAAAGCAGCCAAAGACGTTTCATTTCCTTCTTACACAGGCTCACAGGGGGCCGATTGTACCTGGGAGACACTGAGTGATAATCACCTTGTAAAGATCCATCACAGCTCCAGGACATAGGCTGCTCCCAGGCCGGCCCTGCTGGTGCTAGGTTCTTGCCCAATGGCTGTGGTTTCCACCCCATATAAATTTAGCCAACAAAACAGCGTTTTGTCAACTCGAATCAACAGCTTACACAAGTAGTAAAATCACGTACCATGTGGAACAATAACACAGCAAAGGATGACTGACTTTCCTAAGATTTGATCCTGAAGTTATTGTCAAGTTTTACAGACGGAAACCTGGCTTCATGCTGAGTTTACCCCTTTTTGTGGACTTTGCTGGTCACTGGCAAGGGTGGAGGGCTAGGGTCTGTATTTAAGTCCACCTTCCACTGTCAGGAGACTTTATCTGAGAATTACCCCGGCTTTGAGTGGCAGCTACTGTCCCGTGCCGAGCGCGGTAGTGTTCCATCCACCAAAGTTCAATAAAGATATTATTCAGGACTTTGCAGACTTTGTGGTGGGAATTCTATTTAAATATGATCGTTTTTTTTAATTGTTGGTGATTTTAATATACCTGTATTTCTTAACCTGACTGAGTCTGTGACTTGCCCAAAACATGTAAAGAGTCACACACTGGGCCTGGTGCTGTCTTATGGTTTATATGGAGGTTTTAGTACGATTCTGTTTGGTTCTGGACATTTGAAGCCACAGACAGTGTTTCTGCTTTTGATAGAGGATGACCATGCAGCCACACTCAAGCTTTTTCTTCAAACTCCAACTCCAGTTTGTTCTTTTCATAATTTCTTTTCTGTCTGATACATGCTTTGTATTTATTTATTTATCACAAATCCTTGCATTTTACAATGCTGAGCAATTGTTGGACATGATAATGAGTTTGGTGGGTGCTGTCTTGGCAACAACAAAGCTTTGAGAGGTTCTTGCAAAGGTCTGGACCGGTTTAGCTCGGCCAGGGTCACTCGAGTGAACTCGTTGATGGCAGAATTGAGGGAAACTGGAATTCAGGTAAGTGTTTATCCCATTGCTTGTGATTGTTTCCCACAAAGGATGCCATCATCGTCAGAATTGTTTGTGGATGATATGCTGTGGTCTTTTTGTGCTTCAGGTTCCTTTCATTGCAGGAGTCCTCATAGATGTTTGTAACAAACTGTGGCCTTGGTCTGAGAGGAAGTAGCCAGGAACCCCCAACCAATCAGGATTTCCTGGATGAGTATTTTTAACACCGACTCTGGTGTAACGTTTCTCAGGGAAAGGTCTTCTGAAGCTTTCCTGCCACTTTCCAAGGCTTGACACACTTGACAACTTCTGTCTTGATCTTTGACCTCTTGACTCATTACTGGCCTGTACACAAATCACTGCATTCTTTTTGAGGTTTTGCATCAACCCAGATGACGAGCCGGAGGATCTTCATGGAACCTCTGAAGGAGTTGATGACGGCAAGGCTCAGGTATTTACAACTGATTACTCATAGCTTATGGTTTCCACAATGTCATTCTTCAGCAAAAGTTACATAAGCTCGCTTTAATGTTCCATAAAGAGGCTATTGTTCCCGCTCACATTCATACGTGTGCTAATTATTATTGAATCATTCTAATTTGCATAAATAGTGTTTTGGACAAAACTATGTTAACATGAAGTCCGCACACAGGTCTTAAATTTCCTCTTGGTGTTTCCATTTGTGATGTAATTTCAAAATGTCCAGTTCCAAAAGAAACTTCCTTGTCAAAACTTTCCCCTAAGATTGCCTAACACCTCTATATTTTACAGATGTACGAAATGGTGCGATATTTAGCTCTTTTTATTACAATATAATCTAATATGATTAGGTACAATTTATTATTCTATATTTTTTATTGTTACTCAGTTCTGCTTCTGTTTATTCAAAACCCACTTTAGATATGAAATGCATTACTCCCAGCTTTCTTGAATGGATCAGGAATTTACTAAGTATTAAATAAGTAAATTTAGGAAATGTTTTTCGATGTAAAGCCTAAATGCGGACCACTTTCAACACGCTTCTCCTCTCTGCTTCTGTTTTGTCTTCCTCTTCTTCTCATCTCCCCTCAGATCTTTTTCAATGGTGACCTATGACCTCAGCCCGACCCGAGTTTTATGCGACTTCCTGTTGGACGGCAGCAGCAGCCAGCAGCAGTTGATACTGCCAAGATTAATACACACAATCACAGGCATTTGCATATTCTGCCTCGCTCCCACACACACACACACACACACACACACACACACACACACACCACACACCACACACACACACACACACACACACACACACACACACACACACACACACACACACACACACACACGCACACACACACACACGCACACACACACACACAATGCACTAGTCCCTTTTCTGTCTGGTGTATTTACACTACTACTTTGAGTAGACACATATACACTTACAACATCATAAGTGCCTCCAGAGGAAGGATTCTGTTACAAAAACAAATACAATGACACACAAACTCATTTTGATTTTCAGCTCTTGTTTCACCTGACAACTGTGTTTATTGATCTTCTAAAACCAATAAACACTAATAAGTCACATCCAGCAGACCATCGCTTTACTTCACCGAGTTAAAGAGACAGAATACTGCATTTGTTAGTAACCCTCGAAAGGGAAGTGCGACAACTTAAAACTTACAGCAACTGCACTCAAGCGTTGTACTTATAGGAAAAGTATGTCCTTTTATATATGGGATTTGTAACATATCTATATTTTAATGTTTCTGTTTGTAAAGTCTTGCTGCAATTTGCTTGATGGGAAAATGCAATGTGCCTGTCGCATAGTCTAATATGCTTAAAGGGCTGTGTCTGCCTTAATTACGAGAACAATTCTTGAGAACCCATTGCACTGAAGGTTCTCTGACTTTGTAAGAGATTGCTGAAACTACATTATCAGATTATAGCAGAAATGATTAGCTAGTGTGAGCCAACGCAACGTTAGCTAAGAGACAAACTTATATGCATCAGAACTGAGTTCACAGCAACCAGTGATGATCTTCAATTATAATAAAGAAAGCATTTTTCTCAACGCTATGCCTGTCCATCTATTTCATTACCAATTACTAATATGCATATTGCATACTGTAATCAAGAACAAAGTGAGAAATCAGATGACAGTAAATGGCTTTTACCCTAACATGACCCCTTATTATGTACAATGCAAAGGCAGAGAACCTTAACTTTAAAGTTAAAACCTGAAAAGTTTATAGTTTGTTGAAAAACGTCATTCAAAAATCCATTGCATGGTTTGTCAAAAATAAGACATAGTATAGTACAGGGGTCACTAATAGCCAATCAAATATGTGTATTCCAATAAGTATCGCCCTCGACTCGAGTAAGATAAACACACACATGAGAGACGGTGAGAGAGACAACAAGGGAGAGACAACAAGGGAGAGACAACAGGGGAGAGACAACAGGAGAGAGACAACAAGGGAGACAACAGGGGAGAGACAATAAGGGAGACAACAGGAGAGAGACAATAAGGGAGAGACAACAGGGGAGAGACAACAAGGGAGAGACAACAGGAGAGAGACAACAAGGGAGAGACAACAAGGGAGAGACAACAAGGGAGAGACAACAGGAGAGAGACAACAAGGGAGAGACAACAAGGGAGAGACAACAGGAGAGAGACAACAAGGGAGAGACAACAGAGAGAGACAACAGGGGAGAGACAACAGGAGAGAGACAACAAGGAGAGACAACAAGGGAGACAACAAGGAGACAACAAGGGAGAGACAACAGGAGAGAGACAACAAGGGAGAGACAACAGGGAGACAACAGGAGAGAGACAACAAGGGAGAGACAACAAGGAGAGACAACAGGAGAGACAACAGGAGAGAGACAACAGGGGAGAGACAACAGGGGAGAGACAACAGGAGAGAGACAACAGGAGAGAGACAACAAGGGAGACAACAAGGGAGACAACAAGGGAGAGACAACAGGAGAGAGACAACAAGGGAGAGACAACAAGGGAGAGACAACAGGAGAGAGACAACAAGGGAGAGACAACAAGGGAGAGACAACAGGAGAGAGACAACAAGGGAGAGACAACAGGGGAGAGACAACAGGAGAGAGACAACAAGGGAGAGACAACAGGGGAGAGACAACAAGGGAGAGACAACAAGGGAGAGACAACAAGGGAGAGACAACAGGGGAGAGACAACAGGAGAGAGACAACAAGGGAGAGACAACAGGGGAGAGACAACAGGAGAGAGACAACAAGGGAGAGACAACAGGGGAGAGACAACAGGAGAGAGACAACAAGGGAGAGACAACAGGGGAGAGACAACAGGGGAGAGACAACAGGAGAGAGACAACAGGAGAGACAACAGGGGAGAGACAACAGGGGAGAGACAACAGGAGAGACAACAGGAGAGACAACAGGAGAGAGACAACAGGAGAGAGACAACAGGGGAGAGACAACAAGGGAGACAACAGGAGAGAGACAACAAGGGAGAGACAACAGGGGAGAGACAACAAGGGAGAGACAACAAGGGAGAGACAACAGGAGAGAGACAACAAGGGAGAGACAACAAGGGAGAGACAACAGGAGAGAGACAACAGGAGAGAGACAACAGGGGAGAGACAACAGGAGAGAGACAACAGGAGAGACAACAGGGGAGAGACAACAGGGGAGAGACAACAGGAGAGACAACAGGAGAGACAACAGGAGAGAGACAACAGGAGAGAGACAACAGGAGAGACAACAGGGGAGAGACAACAGGGGAGAGACAACAGGAGAGACAACAGGAGAGACAACAGGAGAGAGACAACAGGAGAGAGACAACAAGGGAGACAACAAGAGAGACAACAAGGGAGAGACAACAGGAGAGAGACAACAAGGGAGAGACAACAGGGGAGAGACAACAGGGAGAGACAACAAGGGAGAGACAACAGGGGAGAGACAACAGGGGAGAGACAACAGGAGAGAGACAACAGGAGAGACAACAGGGGAGAGACAACAGGGGAGAGACAACAGGAGAGACAACAGGAGAGACAACAGGAGAGAGACAACAGGAGAGAGACAACAGACAACAGGGAGAGACAACAAGGAGAGACAACAGGAGAGAGACAACAAGGGAGAGACAACAGGAGAGAGACAACAAGGAGACAACAGGGGAGAGACAACAGAGAGACAACAAGGAGACAACAAGGAAGACAACAGGAGAGAGACAACAGGGGAGAGACAACAGGGGAGAGACAACAGGAGGAGAGAGAGACAACAAGGAGGGAGACAGGAGAGAGACAACAAGGAGAGACAACAGGAGAGACAACAGGAGAGACAACAGGAGAGACAACAGGGGAGAGACAACAGGAGAGAGACAACAGGAGAGAGACAACAAGGGAGAGACAACAGGGGAGAGACAACAGGAGAGAGACAACAAGGGAGAGACAACAGGGGAGAGACAACAGGAGAGAGACAACAAGGGAGAGACAACAGGGGAGAGACAACAGGAGAGAGACAACAAGGGAGAGACAACAGGGGAGAGACAACAGGGGAGACAACAGGAGAGACAACAGGGGAGAGACAACAGGGGAGAGACAACAGGAGAGACAACAGGAGAGACAACAGGAGAGAGACAACAGGAGAGAGACAACAGGAGAGACAACAGGGGAGAGACAACAGGAGAGAGACAACAGGAGAGAGACAACAGGAGAGAGACAAAAGGAGAGACAACAGGAGAGAGACAACAGGAGAGAGACAACAGGAGAGACAACAGGGGAGAGACAATAGGAGAGAGACAACAGGAGAGACAACAGGAGAGACAACAGAGAGACAACAGGGAGAGACAACAGGAGAGAGACAACAGAGAGACAACAGGAGAGACAACAGAGAGACAACAGGGAGAGACAAGAGAGACAACAGGGGAGAGACAACAGGGGAGAGACAACAGGGGAGAGACAACAGGGGAGAGACAACAGGAGAGAGACAACAGGGGAGAGACAACAGGGGAGAGACAACAGGGGAGAGACAACAGGGGAGAGACAACAGGAGAGAGACAACAGGGGAGAGACAACAGGGGAGAGACAACAGGGGAGAGACAACAGGGGAGAGACAACAGGAGAGAGACAACAGGGGAGAGACAACAGGGGAGAGACAACAGGGGAGAGACAACAGGGGAGAGACAACAGGAGAGAGACAACAGGGGAGAGACAACAGGGGAGAGACAACAGGGGAGAGACAACAGGGGAGAGACAACAGGAGAGAGACAACAGGGGAGAGACAACAGGGGAGAGACAACAGGGGAGAGACAACAGGGGAGAGACAACAGGAGAGAGACAACAGGGGAGAGACAACAGGGGAGAGACAACAGGGGAGAGACAACAGGGGAGAGACAACAGGAGAGAGACAACAGGGGAGAGACAACAGGGGAGAGACAACAGGGGAGAGACAACAGGGGAGAGACAACAGGAGAGAGACAACAGGGGAGAGACAACAGGGGAGAGACAACAGGGGAGAGACAACAGGGGAGAGACAACAGGAGAGAGACAACAGGGGAGAGACAACAGGAGAGACAACAGGAGAGACAACAGGAGCGAGACAACAGTCAGAGAAGTTATTACGCATGAGGTTCTCCAAGAAGAGAAACGTGGACAGAGACCAGATTCTTTAACCAAGAATCAACAGACTCTTGTCTGGAGTCTCATATGTTCAGAGACCGTGGGGATTATTAAAAGCAGCAATACGAAGCTCCTGTATTATTTATAATTCATACCGGTTCAATTTGAAATCTGACAATAAATATTGTTGAGATATTGTTCAATTGAACTTTCTATATTTGAAATGACAGTCAGTTGTTGACTACATACAGATGTTAATACTACTGTTAATATCTTTAATATTTATGGGACTAAATCATAGATCAGACATTACTGTGATGTTCCAGACCTTTGCATGAGGACATTATCTCTAACTGGACCTCGCTGAAAAAATAACAAAATATATTTTTCTCTTTTCCTGCTAGACGCTCCACTATGTTCAGCAGTTAGTCTCTAACTGTCAGCTCTTTGGTGCTGGAGCTTTTGCATCCGCCTGCTGCTGTTGCTGGAAATGAGGTTGATGACAAGAACCGTATTACCACACAATAACAACGAAAAGTGTTGCAAACATTGGAAAATACATAACTTTTAAGTTCAAGAAGGGGTTCCGTCTTCTCACACTACCAGCGTCAGAAATGGGAGATCAAGGTTAGACTGAAACCACAGAGACGCACAGAGACACGGTGTCACGAACACACACACACACACACACACACACACACGCACACACGCGCACACACTGCACTGCTGTTGCATGTGCACAGGGGCTGCCACACTATTTAAAAAGAAAAAGAGAAGCTGTCCTTTTTAGTATAGTTTCAAAGATTTATGAAAATATTATTTATCACATTCGTCACTGTGAAATATGTGATATGAACATTTATTATAATGACAAGATTCTTTGACCATAATGTTATAGTTCCATAACAAATGAGTTTCACCATAACGTTACATCTCTGTAAGAATTCAATCTTGCGCCATAAAGTCATGGTTAATTCATATTTTTGCAATTTTGACAATAATTTCATACTTTTATAACATTTAAAGTAATGCTATACTTTGATAGAAACTAAAGTTTTACAATAGCGACATGTATACAGGCGACATGCATACGTGGAGGTGCAAATAGCATGCATTAGAGGTCGCTTCCTTTGACATTGATTCTCTCTGAACACAAATGTTAAAACCACAGACCGAGCCCCATAAAGCCTGTTACATGCTGCATTCACTGACTTCAACGGGGACATTTAAAGTCACCCAAAGCCATTTGCTTGCAAATAGTATCATCTCTTAAAATGACTGGTACCTTTAAAAAATATTCAACAATAAATAGCAGCACTTTAAAAAAAAGAAAGAAGAAAAAGTAACCTTTTGAGGTTAAAGTTGAAGTTAAAGTTGTGAAAGAAGCAAAAAAGGGAGGACAGTCCGGTTAAATGATGAAGACATTGCTGTTTAAAGCGAGACTGTGTAACTTTTGACAAAATAAATAACAAACATCCTGTTACAAATAACAAGTTATTTTCATGAGCACAGTTAAAAACATGAAGGTCATACCAGCCTTGTTTGGTCTGGTACGGCCACTAGCATATGGTGGCTAATGCTAGCTAGTAAAGTTAGTAAAGTTTCGGCAGCCATCGCTGTGTGACAGACGTCAGTGGCTCAGTCAGCTGACCCGACTCTCCTCCTCTTGTGCTGCACGATGTTTCAACATTCACCATCATCCCTGATTTGTTAATTATTGGCCATATTGGCCGTTACACAGTTACAAAAGTTACACAGTGTTGCTTCATAGTGAATGATTTCCAATTCAATGCCACGATGCTAAAGTCCATGGGTGTTACATTAGGCTGAACACAATACTGTAGAAGGTTGCTAGTCATATTAATGGACAACTTAAACCCAGAGTTCCACTAGAAACAAAGACTTTCTTTTCCTCATCGGACAACACAGCAAACATGAGGAACTCCATAACTTGTATTATGACAGGCATTGTGTAGCTGCACCGTAAATATTTCTCACACCTTCTATGACTGATCAACACAATTAGCCACCATGCACAGGATGTGGTCATGTTTCTCAAAGGGTCGATTATTGTCAACATCTTTCTTTCCGGGTTGTATGGCAGGAAGAATTGTGTACGAGTTATGCCGCAAAATTAACTGATTTCTTATCAATATTAAGGGGTTTCTGCCTGCGGTTGCATCTTCATAAATATAAGATTAGATACGAATTTCAACTTCTACTAGTGAAACAGCAAAAGGAATGTGTCAAAAATGTAAATGTAACATTATAGATTGCTTCTTGAAAGAGATAAGAATCCACATTATGGAGCTTATGTTATGAATTGTAACTGATAGTTTTATTAATGGTTTTCTGTTGTGTTGAGTGTCATTCTGTTCTGAATGTCAAGACCTCATCCATGATCCTCCCCAGAGCAGGGGCGGGGCCTATGAAGCTGGCTGCTTTTAGTTAGCCATAAGTCAAAATAAGTTGTGTCTGTAATGCAGCTAAGAGTGACTCACGGGATGTTGACTGGAATAAGCTCTAATAATATCTAATCTAATAATAATATCTCTCAGGGCATCCTCATCCCCAATCTATTTTGCAAGGGCATCCTCGGTGAATCCTGAGCTCAGATTGTGATTGGTTTAAAGAAATACAAACAAGGCAGAGTGTTTTTAGAGCTGACAGACCGATCTCTGGCTATGCAAGACTAAACGCAGCTTAATTTAACAGTTATGGTAATAGTTATCTGTTTATGTCTTGGAGGTAGCCCCCACTTATTTTCTATATGCCCCACATGACATGATTTCTGGCTACGCTACTGCTGGCAACATTGTTGTCAATGGTTGCTTATAACTGATCCACAAAGCTTTAGTTAAGGATTCATTAACCATTAATAAAACCATTATTTACAAATCCCCCTTTATAAAGGGTACCTTATTAGAAAGAGGTAGCATAGTGCTATTGTTTGTTAAACGAAAACCCCTTTCCAAGGGGTTTGGTACCTAAATGGCCAATTCATTAAAGCCCAATAACTGTGACCTCCTGATGCACGAGGACCTTCTGTTAATCTCAAACTGCAGCTCCATTTTGCTCCCATGTCTAAAACCAGAGAAATGTAAAATGGGCATTTACAGAGGCAACGTAGACGTCATCGTAGACGAATCCTGCTGTTTCAGAACTCAATGCCATTGGATGATGATGATGATGATGATGATGATGATGATGATGTAAACACAGCTGAGTGGGCAGTAGGCTCTCTTTAGGACCACTGCTAGATGGGGCCGCAGTCTTGTTGTGTTAATGCTGCTCTGGGGCCTCTACTAGCTTGGTCCCTGACTGCTCACTGCATTGTTTTAGCTGGCGTTCATTTTCAGTCTCCTCAGTCCTCTCTGTATCTGAGCTCTGCTCTTCCATGCCTATTACACAGCTGGGCTTTCCATCACTGTCCACACTTCTGTCAGAGTGTCCATTCTTCTGTACAACTAAAAGTGTGATGTTTTTTTCATCAGTCTGTGTGATTAAAATTGTGTTCTTGCTGGAAGTGTCTGTTTTGAAGTTGTTGAGTGTGCTGGTGTGCGTGAGCAGCATCACGGTCGGGTGGCCGTTGTTCTCGTCGGTGGCGACCTCGTGGGAATCAGTGGCTGGGATGGCGGGGTTGGCGTTGCCACGGCGACAGCAGCAGCACAGTATCCTAGTAACAGGCCTGACTATGGCTCTGTACAGGCCGCGGCGGGCACTTTCGCTTACGAAGCAGTAGAGAGCGGGGTCGGCCACGCAGTTCAGGGAGGTCAGCAACAATGACAGGTGGTAGTAGTTAAATATTTCTGCAAAATAACGATACAGGCCACATGGTTAAGACAACAACGTTTTCATACATAGGGCCTTTACACACTGGGGGTGTGATGAATAAACAACACGAAAATGTGAAATACTCACCTGTTAATATTCCCCATCAATACTATTCATACAGGCAGCGATGCAAATTTGCAAGCTTTGCAACACTTGTTCAATAAAAGATTTGGATTTGCGCAGGCAGAGGACCAACTACAACTACAGCTGACCCACAGCAGGGTGTGAGCTTAATTGTTGTATAGCCTAAAGCTACTGTAAGCAGGACTGGTCATCGGGAAGTTCTCGAAGACTCGACCGTGGCATGGGACAGCAAATACTTACAATTTTGAATGAATTTCAGTCCCAGTACACCCCTGTTGTAAGCTGATTCGTTGATTTTCCTTGAAGCAAAATGTTCCCAGTGAACAATTACACAGTGTATATGTCTAGGGCTTTTATTGTGAAAGGAAAGAACGGAAGGACTGGATCTGGTCTGCACTGCCTTTGTCAATGAAAGGAGTACTAAAGAGCATCCGTGTTGTTGTACCCTATGTTGTACATTCAAATAAGTCCGTTTTGCAAAAGGTGATTGGGTGATGCCTTTATTTGCTGTGCTAAAGCTCAGAAAAATGAACCTTGTTCCGGAAAAACAAGATTACTACGTATATTGCCGTACGAATTAATCACACAAATAAAAGACGCCCCCGGTGTGTAAAGGCCTTTAGTCACGGGATGACTTCGCAAAAAAAGGAACTGTACCTGCGATAAAGTTGCAGTCTCGCTCCAGCAGGGTGCGCACTAACAGGAAGACGTGGTAGGGCGAGAAGCAGACGAGGAAGATGAGGACGGTGCTGCTGACTAACTGCCTGATCCTCGTCTTCTGATCCGGCTGAGTCCCAGCACTCCGACCCACGGCACGAAGAACACACAGGTAGCTGATCTGGACAGAAATACACAAGTCATCGGAGGCATCTGGATCATGACGAGATAAATACCTCCACTTCATATTTCCACTCAATCCATTTTTCTTCATCCTCTCTGAAAAATCCGATCACATCTTTTCGCCAACGACCAAATTAAATATAAATAAACAGGTTTAAATTTCTGAAGATAGTAATAGAGGGTTGTATGCTCGAGGTATAACACACAAAGCAAAAACCATCCATCCATCCATCCATCCATCCATCCATCCATCCATCCATCCATCCATCCATCCATCTATCCATCCATCCATCCATCTATCCATCCATCCATCCATTCATCACACAAGGCTGTAGTTTTGGCAGTTTGGGATTTTAACGTTTCCCGCAAAAAAAAAGAAGCTAAAACATAGACACTTCTATCTTTATTTCTATCACTTTCTTCAAGATCACCGTGGTAACGACAGATGTTGTAAAGACTGTGTCCCCTAACTTTTGCCAAACAGCTATCAACTTGTTCATTTCACTTTCTGGAGTCACTTACTTGTTTATCAAAGACAATTTAGACCACAATCGTGCTTTTGTTACGTTTTACTTTTACAATGAAACCATTGAAATATTTATCTGTGACATGCTAGAATGTATGTTCAAAATATTAACAAATGTGATCCAATGCAGTAAGTGCTACAGTATCAAAATCTTTTAAAAATAGATTGGCAAAGCAGCGTTCATACCGATAGAATAGCTAGCGGGAACATGAAGCCAATAGTGAAGCGGTAATAGTTGATGGGATACTCCCACGGCTGCATGGGGTAGTGCTCGAAGCACACCGATTGGTTCTTGTGGTCTTTGCTCAGTTCTTTGTGGCGGAAGAAAACCACACCGACGGCGATCTCTTTCAGCCAGATGAGGACGCTAACCAGCCACGCTGCACTCATAGAGCGGAGAGAGGTGAACCTGGAGAACAGGGACAGAGAGGAGAAAACGGGTCATCGGCCTGAAATAAGCTCTTATATTACAACTCTTATACTATGAAAAGGTGACGAAGATTGAGGTAACAGTGGCGGTGACCCGCTGTTGGCCTTTCTATAATGCTGAGTGAAACATTACCTTAAAGGGTGGACCACAGCTAGGTAGCGATCCAGGCTGATACAGCACAGGAAACCGATGCTGATGTAGATGTTCTCATAGAGCAGGAAGCCACAGAGCTGACACAACCACTCCCTGTGGCTCCAGTCATCATCCTGAAACAGCAAGCACATACATGATAGGTATGTGCTCTATAGGTCGGCGTACGAGACCACAGGTCGGTCACACTTGGATAAAAGCAGATGGAGCTGGACTGTTACATGGATAGATGAAAAGTTATTATTAGACTGACAGCAGAGTCTATAATGAACAAATATCCAAATAGGCCCACAGTGAGTCACACATGTTTGTTCAAATAGTAGGAGCTGCATAAAAATGCTGCTTGTAGAAACTGATAACATAAGTCCATATACAGCGGTGTAATAACCCGCCTGTAATGTAATATGAAAAGGCACAAAACCTATTTACTTTTTGCGTATATTGTAATAACTTGTCATATTTTTGTAGACGAGTGGTTGTACTTTACCTGAAAGAAATACTGTAGCCACAGTGGTAAGGAGGCCAGGTACAACAGATCGGACACGGTGAGGTTCATTAAATACACTCCCAGCTCGTTCTTCTGCTTCAGCTGCAGAACAGCGTGGTACAGAGAGTACAGGTTGGAGGGGACGCCCACCTACAATCCAGCAGATCATTTCATGGGATTATTTGGACACCGGGCACTTCGTTACTTGATTATTGAAAACCATGTTTAAAACGTCCATATTTAATGATTTAACAAAACCCTGGATTATGTTCAACAGTCTATTATGATCCATATTCAACCGTTTTAAAAATGCATCCTTTCTAAAACATCTGCACATAGGAACTTTGGTTTGGTTATGGTGAGGGAAACAAAACACAGTTTAGGAGTAGTACAGTTTAAGTTACTGTCGGGAAGGAGCATGGTTATATGGCCAATAAACTATGGCAGGTTTGAGTTATGCAACAAGACACTTGAGGGAATGATTGTGGTTTTGGTTTCTAAAAAGGAAAACTTTAATTACAGGTCTGCGACAGAACACAAACTCCTGTCTTCTGCAGAGAGAAGAACTCACTACATGCCCATCCACCAACCCGACCTCCACTCCTCGCTACATGATGGGAACACTACTCCCTGAATTGAGAGTGAATGTTGACATTGCAGTAAATCGTGAGGTACAGAATCCTCCAATATGGATATGATTCCTAAGGGTTCTGGACTGGCAGAGGAGCCCAGTTTAGGGCTTTAGGTGACATTAAGCAGGGTGGAGGCCCAGGGTGGATGCCCAGGGTGGAGGCCCAGGGTGGATGCCCAGGGTGGAGGCCCAGGGTGGATGCCCAGGGTGGAGGCCCATGGTGGAGGCCCACAGCGGAGAGTGACAGCGACTATGAACAGCTGGATGCGTATTATAAAAGTTGCCTGTTGCAAAATGGTTTTGGCTCAGATTTCTCTCCTCGCGTATTCTTTGCAGAGTTGCCACTGAGGGGCGGAGCCTCTACCCAGCACACCCTGTACAGCCTAGAGACCCATGTGTGTCCTAAGCACATTACTCCGTGATTCAGTCACACGATAAAAAACATTAATGAAAAAAGTCAACGTTCATTTTTTACCTCGTATCCAGCAGCAGGTTGTAGCTTCAAAGTGGGTCCACAGATATCCCCCCCATGATCACACAATCACATTAACATTAATACTAATCATTTGAAGGTGCAACCAGCTGCTGGATAACAATTACAAAAATAACACTGATCATAATAACAGAGGCAGCGCTTGGTAACCAAATCACAGAGTCACCTACAGGACACAGATGGGTGCACCTTTTCTCCATCACAGTGCTAAAACAATAAAACATAAAACATCTGCAATTTGCACACATTAACTGAGCGTGTGCGTTAATGCAGCAATGTTGTAATTTCAAGGAGGAACTAGGCTTTCTGGAGCTTGAGGCATGACAGTTTCCTCTGTCACCCTGACCTCAATTTGGAAGGAAGACAACTTTTCTAATTACTTGCACTTTATAAAACATTCAGACAGCTAAACAGTTTTGTGTAGGTAGTGAAGACGTGCACAAACTTACCAATAGTACAAGTATATACACACAGGAGAAGAGGTACTGGTGGATTTCATGCCTGATGGTGCAGTTCATCATGTCCTCAGGCATGGTGTACACCATCACACCACGCTCACACTCACACTACTTCACCTTTAACATGCACGCATGCATGGAACTATAATGTAACAACACACACACAAACACACACATCTTCATGTTGGTTGGAGCACTCAGCGATGGCTTGAACTCGTCTCCTCTGGGGGAGTATTTGTCTTCTCTGATTGGGAAGTCCAGTTTCATTTGGCCACTGTGGAACAGAGAAGAATTCATCTTTATTAGATATTATAAACACAACTGAAACAACTCCGAAATATGGTTAAAGTCATGACTAGTTTTTGGATAATGTTAGATAAAACAGAAAAGTCTGCACTTATGTGAGCAGACGTATGAGTAGTATGTTGAATAGGAAACATGTTTAAAGGTAGTTTGTAATAAACTAAATGACATTTGGTTTTGTTGGTCATAGGTTTGGTTTTGTTGGTTATAGTATTCAGTCATTGCATGTCGAGCAGTGACCACCGAGTGTCGGTCTCAATCACACTAATCAAAGAGGAGGAAGTCGTGTTTGTCACTGACAAACAAGTAGCCAAATGGTCAATAGACAACCAAATCTGGAGCCACTGTTGAGATGTTAACAGGACTAAAGCTGCCAGAACTACAGTCATTATTCTCATCCCACACCACCACACAGCTCAAACATGTAACCGTATCACCTTAGCTCATCTTCATTTAACGGATCTCTGTGAGTGAGGCACAGAGCATCTGAAGTGAGGAAACACATTGCCTTCCTGTGTGAAACACGACTGCATCCTGTTCCTACGAGTAGTTTACGTTTTCTTTTTTAATCATAGTGATCGTGTCAGTGATTAAAATATAACACTGCCTGTCACGATCTAGTTAGTTGAGTTAATTTACATTTATTTACGCATGTACTGCTATTATCATATTCAAGAGCAGTGATGTACAATTTATGCTGTACATGATTGGACACACAGATGACACATCCTCTTTCAGACTATATTATTATATCAATAGCCATTAATCAGCGATACAATTGGAAATGGCTTATGCTTTTCAAGATCATGAAACAATGAATAAAAAACAAAAAATGCATCTTTCAACTAAGCAGTTTTATTAGTGTAACCGGAAAAAAAAGAGGAGACCAAATTTATACTCATCAAGTATAAGCTGCCAGACCACGTTAAAATAAGTGACACTCAACCACAACAACTGTGACAAACTGATAATGGCCAAGAGAGAACCATGACTGATGAGGCATCCGGGATCTATAGGATCCATATTCAGGACTCATCCGAGAAATATTCATCCAATCTGCATCCCTACTGTAATAACAGCTACTCATGCAGAGTTATAATAGAAATTCTATTTTTACCGACAGAAGGCCGGTCCGTTTCCTTCTGTCTGAGGAAACAATTTCCTCAGACAGAATTGAGGAAGTAAAATGAAACTGTAACTGCCCGTTAGATTATAACCACAATGTTTCTATGGTAAATGGTGACTTTATTTACTGTCTATACAGAACTTCTCTAATCCTTCGACCACTCAAGGGGCTGGACATTAATGTCAACATTCACCCATTCACACACACAAATGAACAAACTGATGGTAGAGGCTGCCATACTAGGTGCCACCTGCCTATCAGGATCTAAACTAATACACATTCATGCAGATTGACTTTTCGGCACGCAGATTGGAGGAGCCGGGGATCGAACCGCCGATTAGATGCTCTGCTTCTGAGCCACAGCCGCCCGTCTATGCCTGCACTTCTGCTGCGGTTTTATATAAATATCAAAAATCACTTTTGCAAGCTTCCATTAGTTTCCGCTTCATATCTTTTGTCATATCGTTTTGTTTTTTTAAAGAGACAGGCGATAAAACGGAGCGTTTCCGAGAGAGGGTGAAAACGGGTATATTTCAGATAGTGTGAGAAAAAGAGGTTTTTTTTTTTTTTTACATTAAAGTCTATGAATAGGTTCTGGTAGAAATCCAAAATACAAGTATGAACCTGAAAATTATAGGAGAATGATATGTCGCCTTTAAGTCATTCTGTCACTTTGAATATCAACACCAACACATCAAGTCTAACGTCAGGCTATGCACTCTACCGTTTCACAGTTATGTTAGCTGTTGGTCTGTGCTCCGTCTCTTATACCAAACATAAAAAAACTAACATTTCCTACTTTGTTTTCCCAACTTTGACATTTAAATGTCAGGCAGAAGTAGCACCTTGCCAGTGTTGTAGTTTAGCTGTTCGGGGTTCCATTGCCGCCGTTAGATAAAAACGAGCACATGAATAGCATCTAAATTCAGCGTTGCTTCCTCTCTCCAGCTGCAGTGAAACACAAAGTCAACGGACAGTGAAGCTTCTGAGTATAACCAATACATTGTTTTGCTTTGGCATACCAGCCTCTTTAGAATGGCTCCATAATAACATACTATAAAACCATTTAGAGCCACTTGAATACAACACACTTCAACCACAAGCCTCAGCTCTCTCTTTCTCTCACTCAGTCTGTCCTTCTGGATGCCTCTCTCTCTCTGGTCTTCTTAAATAAACCACAGGCAGATTAAGGCACAGCTGGATATGCCGTGCATTCCTCCAGTATCAAGTTGACCCATGCTTTTAACCCTTAATCTGCAAGGTAAATGGAATAAATTTGAATTATACACATGCAGTAAAACCTTATGTGAACTTGTCTCCACAGACATGGGGTGCATCCCAAATCTCTTATTTGCATCCACGTTTCCCTCACTTGTGTCTTAGTCCCTCCCACCAGGGAGGCAAGGAGAGACCCAAGGAAACCATACGAGGAGAGAGGAAACAAGAAAACATGTTTCAAGAGAAATGAGACGTCCTTTCCTCTGAAGCGTCACGTGAAGCGACCTTTGTTTCTAAATCACAGCTGGATCAGATGATCACAGCTGGATCAGATGATCACAGCTGGATCAGATTCAACAGCTAGAGACTTTTGACAGAGTTTGTGTCTGAACACATGATCACTGTACTAATACTAATAAATACACAGTTATCATCACTGTACTAATACTAATAAAGACACAGTTATCATCACTGTACTAATACTAATAAAGACATAGTTA
Organism: Ophiodon elongatus; assembly: GCA_016806645.1. NCBI lineage: Eukaryota > Metazoa > Chordata > Actinopteri > Perciformes > Hexagrammidae > Ophiodon > Ophiodon elongatus. The sequence goes on from JACSYO010001822.1 coordinate 462,698, forward strand.
TCATCACTGTATTAATACTAATAAATACACAGTTATCATCACTGTACTAATACTAATAAAGACACAGTTATCATCACTGTACTAATACTAATAAAGACACGATAATCATCACTGTCAGAGTAGAGAGGTTTTCTCTCTTTAGTCTGTTACCTGTTAAATAAACTGCATTGTGTATTTATACTGTGTTCTGTATCCTACTTATAAGCGCAGGGCAGATTTCTACCAGATTCTTTTATTTAGGAATTAATTGTGTCTGTATGGTTTGAAATTCTAATTTTGAAGACATTATTAAATAACCCAGAATATGATTATGGTTTATTTTGAACACTAAAATTAATTTACTGATTGGAAACTGAAATTAAATAACTCATCAAACCCGACACTCAGGAATGATCAGCCTCACATGACTGAATGGAAATAATAACTTATGTAAAAAGTGTTTCATCTCACCAGCTCTCTCTGACTTTAATTATAGCCATAATAAAAGTTATTGAGGTAAATAACAGAATTTACTCTGAGATCCCTACTCGCTCCTCGCTCCTCGCTCCTCGCTCCTCAGAGCAGAAATAAGAACTTTGGGACGGCCGTCAATCTCTCTTGCTCTCCTGTCCGCTCTCACAAGTTGAAAACCATCCACAGTTACTAGTAAATCCAAAGTGAGTTCCTTGTGAGGATTCTGTGGAGCTACACTAGCAGTACTCCCTCTGACAACTTCTGGTTCAAGCGAGGAGCGAGGAGCAAGACATCAACAGATAAGAGACTTTGGATGTACCCCTGGACTACTCTACCCCTGGACTACTTTACCCCTGGACTACTTTACCTCTGGACTACTCTACCCCTGGACTACTGTACCCCTGGACTACTTGACCCCTGGACTACTTTACCTCTGGACTACTCTACCCCTGGACTACTGTACCCCTGGACTACTTGACCCCTGGACTACTTTACCCCTGGACTACTCTACCCCTGGACTACTTTACCCCTGGACTACTTTACCTGCACTGGACTAGTGTACCCCTGGACTACTCTACCCCTGGACTACTTTACCCCTGGACTACTTTACCCCTGGACTACTTTACCTGCACTACTTTTCCGGTTGAGCCCACCACAAAGGAGTGAACTATAGGTTGAGGTTTTCCTGCGGTGGGTCATGGCTGCACTAATGCATCAGTCAACCTGTATCACCAGATCTCAATCGGCTCACACTGTGCCCTGCGTGGTCCGGCCATAATGTGTCCGAGCAATGAAACCACATGCAGACACAGATCTATAACAGAAAAATATATGCAGGAACCACAAAATAGACATGGAAATAAAATCAACCCCACAACCCCTGTTGTCTCGGTAAACACTGAGGCATCTGTCATAATGAGTCTACAGTGGAGCCACACACAGCGGGTGCATCAGTCTTGGGATCAGAAAGGTTTACAGCATAAAAAAATGTTTTATCTAGTATTTGCAATTTTCATCAAAAACATATTCGGATGTTGTCACATTTATATACAGACTGTTGAACCTGAATTTATAGACTTAGTCTTACGTGAACTTCACTGTATTTGTGTGTGTGTGTGTGTTCTCCCCTGACATTGATGTATTCGGCAGTACAATCAAACTGGACTTGGCTTCTCTCAATTGTCAACGAAACATAAGACTTTAACACAGGACACAACGCTGTCCACGTCCCATTTCCAAATGACAGTTAACAATGTTTTTGTTGAAGCATGAACACAATGTTTCCATAAACTGAACCACTTGGGTATTATTTAAACCATGATGAAGAAGCTCCCTTAACCTTATTTTCATTTTAACCCAAACCATGATCTTTCCCCAAACCTTATGAAGGTTGTTTTTGTATCTTTACCTAACCAAACCTTAACCATAGTGGTGTCACAATTTAAAACAGATTCATAGTTCAACAGGGATTTTAATGGTTATGGAAGTCACAGACAGCTGATGTGGTCCTGCTGATGGTGGTTTCAGATCAGGACACCTCCAATACAATGGAGGAGGATGTAACTCCATTTATGGTGGTCAAAGCATCGAATGTTGCTGGGCGCAAAATATGGATATGAATTTGGTTTGCGCTCTAAATGGACAGCTATCCAGTCGCCGAAGGCATAATATCTTGTATGCAGAAGATGCTAACCTTTATGTTTTGCTATATTTAAAGCATCAGTCTGGATTTTCCACCTGTGAGGGATCAATGACTCTTGATTCATCACCTTTTAATGACACACTGAGTCTACGGTAATAACAAAAGTGAAAACAGACAGATGCTGTTGTTTTGGCGGAGACCTCGGTTAGTATGATGTTGTGGGTTATAGGTGGTATTCAAAATAATAACTGTAGTGGTGCTCACTTAATATCTACAGTAATAAAGTATTTCTACTGTTCATGCTGCTTCCAGAAAACTCATTATTCATGTGGCCTGGAGAGTAAATGGCCTTTTGCTCTGACCCCCAGCAACATCCATCCAGAGTGAAAGAGAGACTCTGTGAGTCTGGATTTAATAAAGTCATTCAAACACATGTGTTTATTTAGGATAATTGGAAGGAGGTTAAACCGTGTGTGTGTGTGTGTGTGTGTGTGTGTGTGTGTGTGTGTGTGTGTGTGTATGCAAAACTGTATTTCTGTTATGAAAATATGTGTACTGTTCACTGATAGCATGATCATGTATGAAGCCATCAAATCCATATTTATAATGGTGCTGTGCTTGTGGCAGCCAGTTACTGCAGCTCTGTTCTTCTTTCTGAATTATTAGTGTATTTTATATTTTTCTGTGCCTCTTTCTCACCCTAATCTCCTTTGTTTGTATCTAAGTATGGATGTGCAACTGGTGAGATTACTAGTATGCCTTTTGCTTATTTTTGGCAACTTAAAACTGTACTAGCAGACCCATTTAACCACGGATCTATTGTTTACTCCCGACAACAGCTGTTAGCGCTGCGCCACATAAGGACACTCTGAGGAGAGAGACCATAGATCCCTTGGAAAATAAGGAGAAGGAAAAGGGGATGCTGAGCTGTAGCAAAGTGCCAGGTGAAGAAAGACAGTATAAACCATGCCTACCATCTGTCATCATGGGGAACGTAAGATGGAGGCACTAATGGCTGCAGAGGGAGTACTGCTAGTGTAGCTCCACAGAATCCTGGCTGAAGGAACTCATTTTGGATTTACTAGTAACTGTGGATGGTTTTCAACTTGTGAGAGCGGACAGGAGAGCAAGAGAGATTGGTATGAGAAAGGGTGGGGCAATAGCGAAGTTTGTGAATGATAGATGGTGCAACCCTGGGTACATCAGTGCTAAAGAGCAATGCTGCACGAAGGGCATTGGGCCCCTAGCTGTACTCATTGGGCCCTACTACCTATATCGAGGGAGTTCTCTCACGTCGTCGCGATAGCAGAGTACATCCTCTACCTCGGCCGATGCAGTCCCTCCTCCTCATCTCTGGAGACTTTCACCATGCTTCCCTGTCACATTTGGTTCTTGTCTTCATACCCATGGTGAATAAACAACCCCTAACCACAAGATCTGTGAGGAAATGGTCTGAGGAGGCCCGTGAGACATTCAGGGACTGCTTCAAAACCACTAACTAGAAAGTACTTTGAAGGCCACATAGGGAGGACCATGACAGTATCACTCACTGTATCCCATACTCTATAAACTTCTGTGTGGAGAACACTGTGCCTTCCAGGAAGGTACGGTGTTTCTCCAAAAACAACCCTGGGTGACCCCTGAACTAAATGACTTGCTGAATGAAAAGAAGAAATATTGTAGATCTGGGGACAAAGAGGAGTTGAGGAGAGTACAAAAGATACTTAAAAAGAAAGAAGGAAAGGCAAGGAAAGGAGAGCTACTGGAGAAAAATGGAGGAGCGCTGCAAGAGATGTCTGGAGAGGACTGAGGATGATTTCATGTCATGGCAAATGCAGTGGCAGGGGCCCAGAATCTGGAGACAGGCAATGAGCAAATGTTCTTTAACGGATAGGAAGGAGCTGAGGAAGATCAAGGCAAGAAAAGCCACAGGCCCAGATAGCAACAGCTCTAAACCACTCAAGGACGATGCAGATTAGCTCTTTGAGGTGCTTCTGCACATCTTGGTCTTGAGAGAGTTCCAGCCCTTTGGAAAACTACCTCTGTGGTTCCAGTACCAAAGACCAGAGCCCAACCACTTCAGACCAGTAGCCTCAACTTTTCACCTGATGAAGACCACGGAGAGAATCGTTCTAAACTACCTTTGACCCCTGGTGAGCCCAAAGCTGGACCCCCTGCAATTTGCTTATCAACCAGGCATTGAAGTGGATGACAGAGTCATCTAGCTACTGAAAATAAAACCTTTCCAGCCTTCAAAACAATACAGCTATCATTGCTAAGGTGGCAGCTGGAAGGAACAGGAGTTGACTGCCACTAGGCTGTGTGGACCATCAGAAGGGAAGGAACAGGAATACAGGGAGGTCATCAAGGACTTTGTTGACTGGTGTGAGATCAACCACCTTCACTTAAACACCAGCAAAGAGATGGTGACAGAACATCCACGGATTGGATATTGAGATTGTGAGAACGTACAGGTACCTGAGTGTTCGTCTCAATAATAAACTAGACAGGTCAGACAACACGGATGCTCTGTACAAAAAGGGCCAAAGTCATATTCATTTGCTGAGGAGATGGAGATCCTTGGAAGTGTGTAAGACACTGTTAAGAACACTGTGGTGGCATCTGCAATCTTCTATGCAGTGGTCTGCTGGGAAGGGTAGGAGGGCGACCTCTGTCTTGCCCTGCCCTCTTGATTCCAGAGAGGGGGTGGCTGAGAGGAGGATGTTAGCCATCCTGACGTTAATCGAGGCCAACAGCTCTCACCCCCTGCATGAGAATGTAGGGGCCTTCAGTGGCTCAGTGTCAGAGTGGGTCATCCTTCAATCAGAGGAACGGCGGTTCGATCCCTGACTTTGCTAGTCCATGTCGATGTTTGTGCTTCAATCGGCTCAGGGGACAGTGGGGGTTGCTAGGCTCTGGCATTGGTATTTTGGGGCTAAGCTAAAAGCTAAGCTATGATTGAACAAGTATTGTTGGGGGGGTTTAGCGAACACCACACTAACACTATTGTATGTATGTATGTTTTTCAGGCATTCCATCATATGTTATACACCCAATACAATACATGCCAGAAACAATAAATTAACAAATTACACACAACAATACCATGACTTCTTTTCCTAAGGCAGTTCGATTGCCATTGCTGCTCTTTGATCATTGACACTGACAGCGGTAACCGTGGCAACAGAAGCAAGTTGTAAATCAGGCACTAATGAGGATCCTGTCACTGCTGCAGGAAATATGCTGTTCCTCATCTGGAATTATCACCCTCATCTTCATCATCCTGACCAATCGGTATCACCACCACTGTCGTCCATGATCGTCATCCTCAGCCCCATTATGTAATCATCTGTTAGAATATTGATGTAACAGGGTAAACATTCTGATTTCATAGTGATAGACATCACAAACACATTTCTTCCAAATCACAGGATGTTTGTGTGTCACGCTACATCGCAGCATCACTTTGTGTTACTTGCTTACTCCTTACTCGATGCAAATCATCTATGTTTGTTTTAGTTTACAAGTCAGCACCAATTATACCTAAATTACTGGACTGGGACGTTCTGTAACAACACAAGCTGTTGCACAATGTCTTAGGCTTTGGTCTGGTGCAGCAGTAGTAACACAACTCCAATGTATCCTTTTTTGCAGCGTCATAACAAGTGAACATACGGAAAGGAATGATTGTCATTAAAAAGGGTGCAATAATATTTCATGTACTGCCTGTGGTGATGGTTTGGGCAGCACTGGCCCTCACCGCAGTTACATTTTCATCCAATAGGTCCAATACGTTGGATACTTAGAAGACTTCTTTAAATCAAACTTGGTGTGAATATGTCTCTCCCTCTTCCCCTGCTGCTGCAGTCTCTCTGTGATCTGTCTACAAGGCAGCACAGTTTTTGATTTATTCACCTGGTGGCCCTGTTTGATTTACAACACACTCACGGAGGAACTACAGACAGAAACAGAGGCAAACACAACTGGCCACTGCCCAATAAAGATGAAGACCAGCGTCAGTTAATGTTAGGAGTCAGTTAATGTATAGCTCATGCCGATGAGGGCAATGTTTAGCACCTGCTAACATCTTCTGTTGACTCAAAACACCATGTTCAAGTGAGGCTGACGGCTATTTCTTCAGGCAGACGACGTCCCATGTCACATTCAGTCACAACAGTCTATTAATGAGGACAATAGAAGTTGCTATATTGTCACAGACATACAATCTGAAATTAAAATAATCATTTAAAAAAAAAAAAATTATAATAATGAGTTAGTCCCATAGCGGTCTGTTCCAAATCTCAAAGCAATCCATCCAATTGTTGTTGAGAAAGACATCCCAACCTCTGATGAGTCAGCTGCAGTAGGAGATGTCCCTGTCAGTATTCAGTACGTGGCATTTTGCAGAACCCTCTATGGCCTTTTTGTCTCCTTATTGCCGTGTGGTTTTTGTACTGCGATTCCCAGCAGTCACTTGCACACCAAACAGGACTGTGACATCTTCTCTTTGCAGTTTGGTTTTCTTGTGTTTTCTCTGATCAGACAAGGGGCTTATCTTTGCTCTTCCTAACATAGTTTATATATTTTGAAGAAATATAAAAGTTAATAATAATGCAGTTGCTGAATGTTTACTTACAACAACAAGTTGTGTTTAAAATCACGGGTACCGAGAACTGTTTGAGTGCAATCGCTCTACTCAAAGCTTTTTAGACACTACCAGCTGTGGATTTGCTTGGAGTTTGATTTAGTCCAGATTTATCAAGGAATTGACCCATCAAAAGATGGGAATGAGCCAAAAGTGGAGACTTCTAATGTCACTGTTACATGGATTAAGTAATAGGGAACTCCATTTTTCTTAGTGGAGGACCAAAATACAAACTAAAGTTTTGATTTTCATACTCAAGGCGATGAATGGATTAACCCACTTTGGGGGTTGTGGGGAAAAAATGAGCTATGGGCCCAATGATGACTCCCCCACCCAGCCTGGTTTCAGACCTCTGAATCACGGCCACACATCCAATGTGTTCAGCCATCCAAATAGCTCTGGTGCTCATTGGCATGCTCATTTCCGCCATTCGGATAAGCAATCGACCAATCAGAGCATTGTAGACAGGATTGAAATGGGGACTTCATCTTCCAACATAGCTAGCTAGCTACATCTATAATAGATAAATAGCATTTATTCTGTCTTTGTAAAAAAAAAAAAGAAAAAGAAAAGCATGATTTGTGCTTCGCGACCGCTACCACAGCTTCGATGTGAACTAAAACGTGGGACTGATCTTTCACTTGCTTCTGATTAGTTGGGGCAAAACAATATGCACCATGACAGCACAATAAATAGGGATGGTATTGAAACTAATTGACACAGACAATTAGAGAGTGATGAGATAGGGCCTTAAGTAGAATATAGACACAAATAAATCTACAATTAATCAACTGCCCACAAAACATAATAAGCAGTGAACCTGAGACTTTGCTTGCTTGGTAATCCAGCCCTGCTCAATGTGATAAGCTATATGGCCACATCAACGCAATACAATACGGAGTAAGTGACTTCATTAGATGTCAGTCAAAGAGAGTAGAATACTAAATACATTATTCATACGCTCCATCTGCATCCCAGTATCCCCACATACAGTACTTGAATAAAAACGTACAAAGCAGCAGTACATGTAATAGGGTGTACACATGCCTCAGTATCATCGCATTCCAGACAATCTTATCGGTGCTATTCTCCGTATGGAGATGAAAGCCTGTGCAGCTGATTGTAAATAAGATATGAGCTTCACACCAGCCAGCTTCAGTTCATAAGAGTCTAGAATCCTGAGTGACGTGGAAGCAACAGGCCATATTAGTTACAACAGGGCTACGTTTGGGTCTACTGATGGTTCCTTGCTGGACCCCAATTATATAAAGCACCTGCTACCAGTGGACACTCGCACAGAATAATAACTAAAGTATTCTTCAGAGATTAGCCGGAGACCTGATTGCTCGCTCCCTCTTACCCTCTGAACAACAAGCCTATCAGACAGAAAGAGAAAGAGGCAGCGAGTGAGAGGAGGAAGAAGAAAAGTAATAAGAATCCATTCTTAATCCTTTTGTAAGGCCAAAGATTGTCATCCAGGGTACTATATGGGACTTATGTTGAACAATTATGGAATTACACTATTAAATGTTAACACTTCAGTAATAAGCTAAATATAATGTCAAATCACCTCATGGTATTTAAATCTTGACAAATAGGATGTGTTCCTTATGTTGCAAAATGAGAAGTCACAAGGAAGCCCTGAATCCTGCTAGATGGACCCTGAAACCCCAATGAAGGGCCACCGCACATCCCTGTGGCCCTGTTGGAGGGAAACCCAAGGCAGTTTCAGGGTCCCAAGAAGCACACCTCATCAAGGATCCTTCTATGGAGCCTGAAACCCTCTCAAGGACCCCTGAGACCTTCACCGGGGTCTCAAGGGAGTCTGAAGGTCATGATTTGAGGTCTCAGGGGTCCACAAGGGATTTCTGGTATCCTTCTAGGGGGCCTTGACAGAATCCCAAGAGGCCGTAACAAAATTTTAGGCTTTCTTGTGGACCTGGTGAAGGGCCACTTGTGGTCCTAATGGAGGTCTAAGGTGTCCTCAAGGAGTTCCAAGTCACTAGAAATTCATCATCAAGGGTCCTGGATCCTGGAACCCCCTGGAGGACACCGGAAGACCTCCGCCAGAGCCACTGGACTCCCTTGTGGGCCCCTAGCACAGTCAAAAAGGCCCCTTGGATTTTCCTCGAGGCCCTTGGCAGCCCTTGATCCCAACATTTATCACTACCACCTGAGCTGTATTCTGTATGTAAAGCCACCGACACTACACACTGGGTTTGGCTTTTCCTTTATTTCTGCTAATGTCAGCAGAGAGCTGAGATGGCCCTTTCCCGGATGAATGAGGTTAGTGTACATAAAGGGTGACTGCATTCTGTTCAACTGGTGCCCAATGTCTGGGCCCGGACCCAAGTGCGGGCTGTAAGGAGATTAAAAGAGAGTGCCTGGTTTAAGAAGGAAGAACAGAAGTCAAAAGGAGTTAAGACTGTGATCAACATATATTTGTGTGGTCGGAGGCGACTGCTGATCCGAAAGACCTCAATGTGAAGAAAAATCAATTACATTTGCAGTTTATGTCTTTGTGTGTTGCTGGTTACAACTTAATTGCCTTTATTTCCTGTTGTCTGGCTGTAGTTTGATTTCTTTATTTAGTACTATGTGAAGTTTTGTATTCCTTCTCTCTGTGCTGTGGCTCATGCTGTTAATGTAAATGACGGGCACTAATGCTTTGCGGTGCATGGAAGTGCTTTGGCAATGCTGCTGCTGCTCCCTCCATGTCAGTACGGTTTAGGACCGAGTCAGCCTGACAAGAATGTGTCCATATGTGAAGGATGAGAAGTCTGAGGCTGAATCAGCAGAGCTGCTGGGCTTAGCCTCTGTTTTTGTGGGCAGGGAGTCAAGGTTTGGTTATGGGAAAATTAGAGTGAATCCCATATTTATCAGGACGTAGAAAGACCGCAATTGACTGTTGGCCAACCTTATCAAGGGGTTTGGGGGTAATGTGCACAAGATGTAAGGCATTCGGAATATTTCCATTTGATTGAATGGTGCAGCCATAATGCATCCCTTTAAGTTTGAATAGTTCCCTCGGTGTCAGTGCACAACTTGACGAAGAAAATTCTACACCAAGGTTAAGTTTGTCCTGGAGCTTTCAAGCACATCTCATGGATCATGGAATGCATTTTAAAAAAAAGAAGACCAATCAGATACAGAATATGATGTGTTATATTTGTCCTGTTATATTTGTCCCTACAGGCCACCCCTTTCACATTACACATAGCCCTTTGATATGATATAGACAATATTGATTTCTGCAGCTGTAAAGCACAGCCTCAGCCTCGTTGGGTTCGATTCAGTGACTTGATTTCCCCTCAACTGGTTCAGGCTGCTGGCAGGAAGCTCAGTGAAGATCTCAAGCCTTCATCCCGTCTGACTGCCCGGCTGGACGCCGAGTGGAGGCGACATCTTGTCCTGTGCTTTGGCTGAAGTCACCTTTTTTTAACACGGTCCAATCATCCACTCGCTCAGTAATCAGTCACTCAGTTACTGCTCTGGCCCTGTGAGTCCTCTAGCCAGCCATACAGGGAGGGAAGCCCCTCTTCCTCCTCATCATCACAGCTGCACACCGAACAGACTCACTACTGAGACGAAGGTCACTTTTGGTATTCTTCTCTCCAACAGCATCCTCATAATACTCATGGTATTCCTTTCTCTAACATTGTTATAGATTAAAGATAAAGTACAGCCCACATGCTGGTTCCCTCTGAATATTACATGAAGCCCTTCGGTCCATCAGCTGCCTCACGCAGTGGATGAAGTCCAGGGATGGAACAGGTCTCTGTGGACTCCCCTGCTCGCCCCCCCACCCACAGCCTGCAGACTGACACACCTGATAGTTCAGATCAATAATTCATAACTTCGCACTGGAGAGCTTGTAAAGGCATCCTAAACACAGTTTAACTCCTCACCTGAGACACGTGACCGCTCCATAATAATCCATATTCAACAGGAGTCCGCTGATATGTCACTTCAGCTATTAAACACCGCAGATCAGAGACTATCGCCGACAGATATAACTAATAACAACAGACTCTTAAACGCACACATACACAATATCTCTGCAGTTGGAGTCTCGATTAAAACAGAAAAAGAGAAATCAGAGAAATAAAGACGCATGTTCCTCACCGGTCTCTCCGCTCTGCAGGTCCGCAGCGCTCTGACCGCCAGCGCGCTCTCTCTCTCTCATTGACACACACAAACGCACGTGGTCCCGCACACGCACACGCACAACGCACATGGCTCATATGCCAAGATGAAAGGCAAAGCGGGATGTTGTGTACGTAGTTCTAGCGACATCAGCGCTGAGCATGACGGGAGCACGTGTTCTCCTCAGGTGAGTTGGCTGATGGACGTGAGGGACTAGTTTATGGTCTTGCAGAACTTCCTAACAATAAACCCTCAACAGCACATGTTGATCATCTGAATTAACTATGAATAAATTTACAACAAAATATAAATGGATATCTAAAAATGCAGCCAACAATGCATTTATTCCGGTTGAGTGATGCTGTGCATTTTTTTTATTTTATATATATATAAATACATATAAATATAAATATATATATATACACACACACACACACACACATACATAGCTCTCAATATATCTGTATTGTATGTGGTGGCTCACTGTCATGCTGATGTGGTTTACAGGGACGGAGATGTCATTAATAAAAATAATAATAATAATAATGAATTGACACTTTCACTCTGAAAAAGGCCTATAGGCTGTTTGAACATAAGCAACATCTGAGGTCTACTTCCTGTCAAGCTGATACCATTCACATACAATGCAACAATAAATACTGTATATATGCCTATGGAAATATACTGGGACACATTTAGAACGTGTAGCGTAGCGTGTTTCACCTATGAAGAGCAGCTGTCCTAAAATAAAGAACCCTGTTAAAACACCCGCGGACACAAAGAATAGGGGCGTCAGTTCAAGTTTGTAAAACTTTATTACCAAAAAGCTTCAACCTCAGTTTCTACTGAATCCCACTCATAGCCTCTTGTTTGTTTAAACTTCAAACAGTAGTCACGTCACAACAGTCATAAAGTGAACTCCAGTAGCAGTTATTCCAGTGACAGCAGGAAATGTCTGTGACGCCGGCTCCGCTTCAGCTTCTGCTTTCACTCCTGTCCTCCTGTCCTCATCTGGACACCAGAGAGTAAGAAGGACTGGGTCCTGGTGCTGATGCTCTCAACACTGTAAAGCTGACCAATAGGAAGGAGGGGACAGTAACAGAGGGGGTAGACAGATGGGAAGACACACAGAGACACACAGAGACACACACACACACACACACGATAACTAATAATATAGAGATGCCTTAAAGAGGCATTTCAGTCGTGGATGATTTAGTGAGAAAAAAAGTTGTGCTGAGAGTTTAGCAGTCTGGAGTCGGTGCAGATTCCATTTGTTTGTGTGTGTACAATGTAGAAAAAACTATAATACAGCATTTTTGTTTATTTAGGGAAAGTGGCCACTGATAATACTGCAAATATACATAAATATTGCAATACTTTCATCAGTGGGCCGTATGCTCAGTCACCGTTGTGTTACCTCCTTTGGAGACAGACACAAAGTATTTAAAAGACGTAATAAAGGCAGCACACACCACCCTAAAGGCAGCACACACCACCCTAAAAGCAGCACACACCACCCTAAAGGCAGCACACACCACCCTAAAGGCAGCACACACCACCCTAAAGGCAGCACACACCACCCTAAAGGCAGGACACTAGACCGGTGGCAGCCCTATCTACAACACAGCCCTCCCTACCGACAGCAACGCCCTACGTACTGAGAGCACCACCCTACCTACTGAGAGCACCACCCTACCTACAGAACCTACTACCGACAGCACCGCCCTACCTACCGACAGCACCGCCCTACTACCGACAGCACCGCCCTACCTACCGACAGCACCGCCCTAGTACCGACATCATCTCACTACGAGAACCTTTTAAAAATAATCTACAACTCTTGGAACCGCGTGACTTTTACCAGTGTACAGGAATTATTCTGAAAGTTTTTTTGGTATCAACAAATATTTTCAAGGTGAAGTTCCAGAGGATTTTTCCAAAAAAAAAAAAAGTATCCAAAAAGTCTGGGAATATCGGCCCTTTTATAAAAGATCTACTGTCATGTACAAATGTTACAGGTAAAATAATTTAGCTCGTTGCATATTGACATGTGGTGTTTGTTCCAACAGGTGAGCCCAAAGGTTAGTGATGGATTCCAGTCAAATGTTCACTTTCTCCAGTGTTACATCCTCCTCCTCCTCCTCCTCCTCCTCTTCATCATCCTCGTGCTCTTAGGAAAGTCTTTGCAGTCGGTCGTCACTCATGCAGGAGTGACAGCTTCGTATTTACAAACAGCAGTACAGACAAAAGGTCAGAATAATTAGCAGAAGATTCTTTGTTTTTTTTTCCATTGAAATCATACTTTCATTTTTCCCCCACCGCTTCATCCTCCTCGTCTGTTTACCAGGTTTAAACGGAAACAAAGTATTCAAAAATCCCCCCCCGCCCCCTCAAAATAAACCAGTCATCTGCCTGGCAGTGATGACAGCAGTGTCTCCAGTAGAATACTGACTTGTGCTCATGAGTGATAAGAAACTCAACACTGAGCTCTTAACCGCGTGAGATGCTGCAGGAGTTTCTAACGTGTACATCTGTGTACGTGATTAAGACCCCTTTCAGTTTAGGGTAACTTTGGTATTCTTCAACCTGGACCCTACTTTCCCATGTTGTTGTTTCAAAGTGTCTAGTGGGAAAAATTGATGGAGAGCGCTGTAACCAGCAGCTGAACGAGCTGCGCCGGTCAGCAAAACCGTCGTCCCTAGTCCCATAGACACAAAAACATGAGAAAATAGGGTCCAGGTGGAGGAATACCAAAGGTGAGTGTGACAGTGTGAGCTCATTCTAGAGTGTTGCTAATGAGGTGAACACCTCCCGTGTGTCCCCAACCTGCTGCTGTGATCCTGATGGTGCCTGTGAAGGTGAAGGTAAGAATCTGCTGTGTTCCCCAGCAGAGCAGAGCTTTGTGCCAGTGTCCAATGTTAGCACGGTGCACCACAAGGTCAGAGACTCACCGGAGACACTTTGACCCCATCACGTCACGAGAACACAATCACCTGTTTACCAACAGGACGACCCAGCATACAAAAACCAACTATCCAGATCCCAGTGGGTCTGAATCTCTCTCTCTCCACTGTGCAGTGCTCACTACTGTCTGGCTAACTTAGCGTGCAGCAGTGCACCATACCAAAACACAGTGGTTTACCCAGTGGGGTGTGTGTGTGTGTGTGTGTGTGTGTGTGTGTGTGTGTGTGTGTGTGTGTGTGTGTGTGTGTAAATTAAGTTCAGCTCAATGGTTAGCGAAGCCACACAACCGAGCCCCTCAAGGACAATTCCTCTGTGTCTGTATATATCATTACGTGTATGTGTGTGTGTGTGTGTGTGTGTGTGTGTGTGTGTGTGTGTGTGTGAAGCTAGTGTTGGCCCGGGCTGTGCAACGTTTCCAGTAAAGTGTTAAGAGTGTTGCATGCTGGGACTGAATCTAAAGATGGAGGGAGAAGGACTGTAATTTAACTGGGCGGAGCGCCTCCACCTCTGTCCTGTTTATCTCTCCGTCCTCCCGTCACTCCGTCCATCTCTATATCGGTCCACCGCCCTCCGCCTGCTTCAACTCTCTTTGCTTGAATCCCTCAGAGTCCATCCTCTTCTCTCGCTCCTCTTTTCTCTCAGTGTTTGTTCTAGATAATAGAGGAGCGGAGAAGGAGGACAGAAAACAGGAGGAGAAATCTGATACATTCAGTCGCTCTGGTGCTTCTGGTCGCCTTCACTTTAGTCCAACCACTCCCCTCGGTGATGGCTAATTCCCGGCGTGTAGTTCCGCAGAACTGGCGGCCTCCAGGTAAACATTAGCAGGGCCGGACAGTGGCCAAAAGAGTTCCAGCTCATAGACCAAGCCCGTCCTTAGTATTCTGGTCCCCAGCTGCATGTAGGGCTTTAAGTGTTGTGGATTCTCAGACTTCAGACATCTCAGCTCCCGTCTCTGGATGTGAAAAAAGATTAAAACACCCTGTGGGCTCCAGTAAACAGGGCGATAATAAAACGGCAAAGGCCAGTGAATTCCAGCACTCTCAGAAATCACCTGTAGTGTTGCGGTGTTCATGTATAAATCCTGAGAAAGAACGTCAGTGATTGAGCTCATATCTACACTGCGTCCCCCTCGGAGATCCAGATTGTGATAAAAAATGGTGACATTGTTTCTACAGATCCAGTAGTTGAGGACATGATTGTTTTGGTGCGGCTGAGATCCTCTGCAGCTCCTTTGATTCAGAAAGCTTCCTCACTGTGTTAATCCGCTGCATCGGCGGGTGGCAAACGGAACCAGGTCTGGTTGTTAAGCTACAAAAGTTTGTTCCAGAAAATACAAACAGAAGTCACAACTCCTTTGTGTGCAGATGTGTTTAAATTTGGCTTTTGCTTTCCAGGCTTTAGACTTATTCCCAGTTGATGTTGTATCTGAGCAAAGCTCAGAATAACATATATCCACAATACAAAGAGCACAGTCCAGAGGCTGATTGCTTGTGACTGAGGGTTTGGATTCGGCCCCAGCAGACTGTAGTTGGAGTATTTGGGTTTCTGTCTTTAGACACAGCCACACCCATGGGTGTCCATCAGTGTCAGTGTTTAGACACAGCCGTACTCGTACCACACAGTCTGAGGGTCGTTGTTGGGGTCAGGGGAGGCAGGCGTGCTCTTCGGCCGTTCCACGGAGTCACACCTCTCGCTTTCTTTCTTTAAGTGGGAGGAGTCACCCGACTGCCCCTCCCTTAACACCTCCTCGAGCTCCGAGGCCTCGTCGGGCCGCGTGGCAGGCACGGCCCTGACGGGGGTCACCATGGCAACCTCTCCGCGGTGGTGGTAGGAGGACGACGAGGTGGGGCCGTTCCGAGAGACGGGGGTCCGCTCTGTCTCCCTTTCTCTCTCCGCGTGTCTCTCCGTTTGCAGGTTGAGAGAGGACGAATGGTGAATAGGTGGATTCAGGAAGCTGCCGTCTCCGTGCTGATTGGTCGGGCCAGCCAGCCGAGCGGAGAGCGGCCGCTCTCTCCCACTAGCCCCTCCCCCTTGTCTCCGAACGACCACATCCGGTTGGCCTTCAGTTCCACGGAAACTGTCTGGTCCGTTGGAGCGCAGCAAATCAGCGGAGGCCAGGCTGAAAGCCCTGCTCAGTGATTGGCTGCTTCTCTGGGCGACGGGCTGGCCCAGGGCTGGGGATTGGCCTACAGGCTGGCGGGGCGAGGGTTTAACACTCTGGCCCGGCCTGTGGTTGGGCGACTGCACAGTGGGCGTGACGTAGCTGGTGGGAGTCACCTGATCTCTGGCAGCGGGAGCCGGGGGGGCGGGACTTCGGGTGAAATAGTCCGTCATCAAGTCCTCCCTGCTTCCTGTTGACACCTAGACAAAGGAAACACAAAAGAAATTCAAAGAATAAATAAAGGAAATTTAGTTTTTTAAGTTTTAGCTAGATTTTCCAAGTGACTGAGATCTAACAATATGGCATGTGACACATGAACGACATGTCACTCACCACTTCCTATCAGCTATACTGATTGATTACGGACAGACGCCATCTGCTGCTCATTGTAGCTAGCTAGCTAGCTCCTTCAGCGTAGATCCGCCCATGAGATTCAGCTCAACAGCGAGCAAAACTTTTTTAATTCGCAAACAAAACTTTAATTGGATTCTCATCCAATTTATTTGATTTGCAATAAAACATTGTTTTGGATAGTAGTGTCAATAGCCAACACTCTTAAAACTATGATTTGCTCTCAAAACTATGATTTGCTCTCAAACCTATTCAGCCGGATTCCATAATTAAGGCATCCCACATTCTATTTCACTATTATTCATACTGACAACCGTCCTATAGTCTGTCCTTGAAAGGTCTCCGCAGCCAGACCGGCAGAAATATTCACTCCAGCAATATCTGGATCCAAGACAACATGCTTCACCGGCTCTCTTCTTTACTCCAATAGCAGAAATAACAACCGAATAAAGAAAATGACTTTGTCTTTCCGTTTGAGATTAACTGCATGATTTGCACCGTACAGTCATTTCAACTCTCACTGTTGCTGGGTTGGGTTTGTTGACACCACGATAGCGAGTTTATTTAAGGAAAATTGCATTGTTTTCAGTTTCGTTCTCATGGCTGTACAGTTAGTCGTTGTGTTTGACGGATGTCCGTCTGGAGCTCAGAACCAAACACGGACCGACTTCAGGGGCTCCAGGCTCCAGGCTCTGATGAGAAGTCATCAAAAGATAGTTTCTGCCTCCAATCTGCTTTGAGATTAATCTGAACATTGACTACATCCACCATTATCTTCAGGAGGAGAATTACAGATTCAAGCATACATTTTTCAGTTTTTCATGCATACAGTACATTATTCAAGGAGTGTTCCACCAGCTGATCTGAAATGTTCATGGGTTTAAGGCCGATTCAGAAGGATTCAATGACCTAACAATTTCAATTGTTAATTTTTTTTCTTCACAAAACAAAAACGCAATTTATTTGTGATTCACATAAAAACAACTTTTAAGGTGACTCCTTTGTAATTTCTAAACATCCCCCCGATCATGTCTTCTGTTGCCTGCCCCGCCCTGTACAGACGACCCTCTGACCTCACAGACCCACGGCAGCGCTGTAATAATGATTTGTCTCACCGGGAGTGTTTGTTGCTCCCTGTGAGGCCGTTCTCTTTAACCCCTTTAGCCCTAAAAGCCACAGAAGTGTTGAGGAGTCGGTCGTGGGTTTTTACTGTGTAAAGCTTTTTACTTTAATAAAGTTTAAATTGAAGGTAACTCACTGTCTCAAGGGATGAGATGTGTAGACAGGGAGGTGCCATTTAAGAGCTAACTATAGTTCTTATGTGTGTACATACATATGATATATGTAATAGCAAACTTATACCATAGATTGATACATTTCTTACCATAGGAGGGGACTTTTGGTTGCTCTCTTGTAGAAACTGTTCCAGCGTCACCATCTCACTGCCAGGAGACGACGGGCGGGTCTTAGACCTAACCCCGCCTCCGCGCTGCGGTTGGGCCCTCTGGGGCGCGTGGTCGTATGGAAGGGTGGAGCTACGTGACAGGGCCTGTTGTGATTGGCTCAGACCCATGACATCGTCACTAGAGAGGCTGGCTGAGCGAGCCTGACGATCCAATGAGTCTAAGACGGTTAGAAATATCGAGTTATTACCGACTGAAACCAAGTACACCTGAAGTTTTAGGACAGAATATTGTATATAAAACATGTATGAGCTGGATACAGTCCGGTGCATTTCACTTTGGTATATATCTAATATTATATATTATCAGTACTAGATAATAGCAATTCTCTTTTTACTCTTACAAACATTCTGCCTGCTGCCCAATGGTGGGCCTCAGAGAGCCAGCTAGAGGGGTTTGGAGATACTGTCAAAGGGTTAGAATAAATCCCCAAAAACATTTGGTATTATACAAGGCAAGCTGTTAATAGTATCTCTACTCTTTATATATGCTCAGGAATTCCCATTATAAATGAAAAACAAATATCTAGTTTCACTTAAACTTGGAGATCTATTGTTCACCGACATGCCAAATAATTAGCCAAGCTGTGAAGTTTAGGCAACATATAAAGAAATTGTGTAAATGGGAAGAAGACGATAATACACAGATTTCACCAAAAAAAAATTGGAACATGGGACCCGTTGTGTTACCGCGGGATACGTGACCTTTCAATTATAACTGAGGCTGTGTGTGTGTGTGTGTGTGTGTGTGTGTGTGTGTGTACCTCTGCCGTTGACAGGCGAGTTGGAGCTGGAGGTGTTGTGGCTGAAGTCTGCCGACCCCGGACGACCTCCCGTGTTGCCATGTTGACCAAACATAGTCTCAGAGGAGTTGTGGCGGGAGTCTTCATCAAATAATAGACCTGTAAATGTTTACGCACCGTTACAAAACAAACACACACGCCTGCTGACTCCTGAATAAGGGTTATTGATATGAGTATTAATAGTCTGGCTTACCTCTGGGCCTGCGGCCGAGACCTGGTCCCGGTCTGGAGCTGCTAGTGAGGCCAGATGAGGGGGACGGATGGCTGGGAGTTGAGTTCAGAGCTCGATGGATCTGACCTGGGGGGGGGGGGGGGCAAACTCAAAGAGGTTAGGCTGCCAGGAGCAAAGCAATGCATTATCGTAGTATAATCAATTTATATTATACAGAAAATGTCTTTCACCTTTTATAATATCACACCTCATCATTATATACTGCATTTATTACAAACAATAATACTACACCTGTATGTCCTTTTACCTTCAATTTCAAAGCATTTCTCAAAGTATTGGTAAAAGGAAGCAGTTGAGGACAAAGTACAACCGCATAATATAATAGTAGAATTATCTTCCCCATTCCTTCCCAGTGACTCAATTTAGGTTTTCAAGCGACAACGACTAGCAGCAATAAATGTGCACGAGACCTGATTAGGTAACAGGTTGTGAAATCAGCAGCTGGAATCATATTTTTCATTTAGGCTACAAATTCCAATCAATCCAAGCAGGTGGTTCACGGAGTGAACAGTGTTCAGGCTACCAGTCCTGTTTGTTTACAATAATTAGGCCGTCTCAAAATGTCTGTGAACACCTAAAACCTAAATGTACCTTCCATCCTAATCAACAAGCTCAGTTTTCCTGCTGGATTTTACAACATCTTCATACAATGGTAACCCTCATTAAACATCAACCTGTTCATTACCTTGTCCGAGTCCATCCTCTCCATTGACGCTCTCACTGCTGCCCCCTGGAGTACTGTTGCGGTAAACACCGCGGCCCCTGTCCATCAAACCTGCAGACCAATCACAGAGCTGTGAGGGAACCGTTCTATAACCGTGAGGCGTGTGGTGTGCGTCACATAAAGTAGCAAGAAAGCCAAGCAATGACATCAGCAATCCATTCATTGACTCAGGCACACTGGACGTTGTGACTGGATATTTCTGACCAATGTAACCAAGGGACAGGTCACTGGATGTAACATATAACACTTGCTCTCTGGCGCTTTGCTCTCATTGTTCTTATGGACACTTTTCAGCAGTAACAAAATGGTCAATTTTGCCAAAGCGGGGGAATCTATAACAGTGATAAAAAGTATGCAAAAAAAATGCATTACAACTATGAGAATTATAATACAGTTCTGCAGGAATGAGTCCAAAACCAGGGAATGAGTCAGCATCTTTGCACTTCGGGTTCCCTCGTCTCAAAGTCAATGTTTTGTTTTTGTGTGTGTGTTTTCGGTACGATGTCTGACAAAAGGTCTGGTGAACACAAGTGGAGAGATCTGGTGAATTTAGAAGCTTTTACGCGTCTTAAAAAACGGTTTCTATCAAGAGTCTAAGAAAACGAGTAGACGTCCTCACTAGAGCACTAGACCTCCTTTAGCTTAGTGGTGAAGTGAAGTCATGTGACCGTGGAGGAGTTCCTTTATAGACTAACATTAGCTTTTTTCCCTCTGCCGATTGCATTCACCCTTCAAAAATCATAAAAGTGATGTTCGTTATCTCGCTAATAAAAGTCAGTGAGTGACCAGCAATTATGAAATATTATGATACTTGATCGTATAAGTCATTATAAAATGCTTTATGATGTGTTATGATTAGGTTATTAAAGCATTATGCATATTCATGAGTGCTTATAAATAATATACAGTGTTAAGCAGATTATAACACATAATGTTTATAATGCGTTACAGACGGCAGTCTGACTGGGATCCACTGGGGTGGTGACAACATGAGGCGTTTACTTCTTGTTTGTCGTTTGTGATGAGGTCTTTGAAATGTGTATCTGGGACATAATAAAATGTCACTTTAAACAGTAGGAAAGGTAGAGAAGACTCAAAGTCAGCAAACTGCTATATCTAAGCTAACCATAGCTAATGTTAGCCACCGTAATCTAGACCAAGTAAGGCTGTGGAGACAAAACCCTTGAGGGAATTCTGCATGAGTGTGTGTTTAATTGCTTGTGAATTTTACTTTTCATTTGTCGGAGGAAGAAAGTATTGTTTAGTAATCTCACTTTAAGCCGACATGGCGTCTTAATTCTTATCTCAGCTGCTTTAAAGACGCTGATATTAGCGTAAAGCATTGGCGTTTAAAAACCCATGTCGGCTTCTGCTGCTTAAAAGTCTCCTTTCAGACAGAGGATGGGCAGACAAAGGGTTAAAGCACATGGACTAGACTCCAAAAAAGTCAAAAGAAGAGGTGCTAGGGGACGGAGTTTGCAGTAGTGTGGTTGCCGTGGTGACCCCTCGCTGGGGACTGAATTAAGAGAGCACTCGTTCTGCAGCGAAGCTTCGTGAAGCCAACAGATCCATCTCTTAAGCTCACAGCTCAGATGCAGAAGGAGATGAGATCGACTCTCAACACAGAACTCCGTCCTCACCGAGACACCCGGTTAAAAACACGAGGTGAGCACAACGGCACACAAACGCACACAAACGCACACAAGCATCACCCACACAGATACTCATCAGAACTAAAACAAGTCTTCGAGGACATGCAGACGTATGCAAGGCGTGCTGGGAAGCATGGTGCGCACACGTTCTCACGCACACATAAAGCATCTCCACGTGTGTGTGCTTACTACTTACTAGTAATACTGGCTGGCTCACACCCGCACCTGCTTGTGTGTGTGTTTTGAATGTGTATCTGTAGGCTCGAGGAGTGCGACTGCGTTAGTGTACATGAAGTGCATGTGTGTGTGATGTGTGTATAATTGTGTGAAGTGCTGAGAGTCACAGCGATGGGTGTTGCTGAGCACTCTGACGTGGAGGTGGCAGTGATGATGATGATGAGGAAGATAATGATGTGTATGGTTAAAGAGGGGGAGGGGGGACGGGGGGGATTTTAAAATACTCCGTTGGCTGAGATTGGCTGGCTAGTGATGACGTCAGCTGTGATGTCAGTGGAAGACCAGAATCGCAGTCTTCTGGTGAAAGAGAGGGAGGGACGGGAGGAAGAGGAGGATGAGGAGGAGAGGGGGAGGAGTTTCTCCTGACTTTTACTGCGGAGGAAACTGAAGCGTTTTGGGTTGAGAGGAGCTGAGATGGAGAGAGTGGAGAGAGATAGGAGGGAGGGAGAAACGTAAAGCAAACAATGAAATAATGACAGTGAGTAAATCAAAGGAAACAGTTGATTAAGAAGTTATTGGCAGAATGCTAAATAATAGACATCATGCAAGAAAATCCCAGAGAATAAAACAAGAAAAAAGTTAAACCATGCATTAGACTCAAGGAGACTGAGCTCAACTCACTCTGAATTCAAACAAAGTAGGACTACTAGTGCAAAGCTCGGTGTAGGGATATGTTGGGGAGTCATTTATGCAGACAAACAACACATATGGAGGTTAAGACTTATTTTAATATGACCACTTCCACTTGCCGGTGGAATTCGACCTTAAAGCCACCGAGAGTGAATTGAGCTCAGCTGTGAGGAGAACTCCATTTAAGAGTAGAGCTCTAAAAAACACATTGAAATAGAAACATAACTAAAGTTTGGACCATGCATTAGAACCCACTTATATTATTAGGATAGAAAGATGAAAAGTATGCATCAGGCAGCTAGAGGGTGAAGTGGCCCCTACCTTTTTTTAGTATGTGTAAATACAAACGAATGTCTACGTGTGAACCCAAGCTGGATTAGAGATGTGGGTGTAGTTAGAGGCTTGTAAGAGTCCAGTGTAAATGTTATAAGATCCTTGGTTTGAACAAGTCCAAGGCAGACATGGAATGAATTAAGTTCACTGTACTTCAGCTCTAAGAGTATTATTTCAGAAACGGTTGAAAAACATTGAGATAATACTGTTTCTGTTATCTGCTATGATCATTTCATGAAAGGTTGTTAGCTGTTGATGAAATTAGTGTAGTTTAATAGTGATTTACCCTTTTCACAAGGCACATATTTATTCTAATAATAATAGTAACTCAAATGGCTAATAGTCTGAGAGTATTACAAAGGTACAAAGACACTTGTTTTAAATTGACTGAATCAAACTTGAATCTTTTGTTGGTTTGTTTGAAAAATGTGTAAATTATAAAGTCTGAGGAAGCACCTGGAAGTGTAAAATATAATGATACATTACACACATTCCAAAAGAAGTTTGGAAAGAATGCAGTAGAAACATAGATTAGAACATCCCATAATCCCTCTGAGTGCTATTAAAACCCTTCTGTGCGAGCAGAGTCTTGTTAATATGGAAAGACGGTGGAGGACGGATACAGTGGATGATAATAGATGTGAGAAACAGCCAGTGATATGGTGTGGAGTTCAACAGCGCCCTCTACAGGCGAGGACACAGAGGTGCACCTGATCAGAAGACACCATGTTCCATCAGCTTTGAGGTTTTGGAACCAAAATATTGGCAGAAAATGTACTTGACATATACATTTCAAAATAAAACCCTTTAAACAGTTTCCGCTCTCTCATGCTTCATAAAGATGACATCACAGACATGAAAGTCTATTCCGATGTCAATATGAAACTTGGTCCTGATAATTAATAGTGCACGGAGACGGAGTATTTACCTCGGACGATGGGCGTGAGCGCTGGACTCTGGGGTCCCAGGCTGGTGCTGCTGGTGTGGTTGTTATGGTTACTGTGGGCATGGCCGCTGTCCAGCATGTCACTCACTGTGCGATGGGGTAGAGGGGGTGGGGTTTCGGGGAGGAGGAGGGGGGGCGGGGAAGGCAGCGGGATGTCTGGGGCACTCTTTGCTCGCTCTCTCTCTTTGCCTCCCTCCTTGTCTCGCTCGGCCCCTCTCTCCTTGTCTCGCTCGGCCCCTCGCTCCCTGCTGCTCTCCTTCCGGGGTTTAATCAGTTTGGCTAAAGCTTTGGCTCCGGACCACTGACTCCTCCTGAGGGGACACAACATCAACCCGTTATCCGGGGCTGGTCCTACACCGAACACTACACACGGATAGTCCATATTTTATGTGAGAAAGAAAATGAAATGCGTCTATAAAAGCCTTACTTTTTCGGTGCTGGGTCGTAGAACTTGTACTGGTCCATGATCTTCTCCTCTAGTTTCTCTTTCTGGCGACGGAGAGCGTTCAGCTTATCACTACACCGAGAATAAAAAACAAAACAGAAACAACGTTGTAATCGGTTATTCATCATCATGGTTTACTTTAGTATATCTTATTCTTAGAGACACTCAGTGGACAGTTATTACTGAATTTACTACTAGATCTTTTTTATTTATATATTTGTTAAAATCAAATAGGAAAGATTCAAACCAGGAAGTGTATTCAACTTGTGACGGGACTCCCTAAAAGCTTTGGGGTGCGTTCCAATCACAGACTGGACATAAGAAGTGGACATAGTCCCCGTGGTTTGTGGACTGCTGGTTTTAAACTTGGAGTGCAGCCAGTCAACTGATGTGACCATATTTGGACTGCTGGAGACTACGGCTCTGGTAGTGACCTGTCAATCACAAGGTAGCCCCGCCCTAAAGCATACCCTGCTTCATGGTCTATTTGACTCTAAATAGGAGGTTTTAAGGAAACTTCCGCATTGGCTTCACTTTTCATAACCGGAGGTTGCCGCCTGGCTTCAATTGCTCCAATACATAGTATGTAGTGATGGCGAGATGAAGCTCTATGGAACAATGAAGCTTTCCAGCAAATTGGTTTGCAAAGGGTTAAGTTTCTTTTGGCTTCATACGTACACAAAACCACAGACGAGCTCATCCCTCCATGTAATTTGTGATAAAGGCTAATTATCTTTACAGTCTCAACATACAAGTACACGTGTCATTTCAGTAAAAACAGTTGTGGATAATTCCCCGTTGGTGTCTGCTCTCTAGTTACATGTGGAGTCTGTTTACTAGCGCTGTGGTTTTATGGGCCACAGTTTGTGTTGCAGGTGTCGCGGTGCAGTTACATGTATAGTTTCTGCTCCTGGTGATACAGCTCTTTGCTCTCCATGCTCCTCTCTAGCAGAGTGTGGTTCTGCTGACTCAGCAGGTTGATCTGACTCAGGAGGTGGTGGTTCTCCTCTTCCAGGTTCCCTTTCAGTCGGCTCAACAGCTAAAAAAGAACAAACACAAACACACACACACACACACACACACACACACACACACACACACACACACACACACACACACACACACAGAGGGGGGTCAGGTCCGTAAAGTAACACAGAGAAGGTGATGGTGATTACTCTGCTGTGCTTCACGTGTTTCTCCCCGCAGCCTGGTGGTACGTAAAAGGGCCAGCTCACCTCACAGTGGTTGTCTAGTTTGGTCATGGTTAGATCCAGGCCCTGGTGTTGCTCCATTAGCGCATCGTATCGTGCCATCCATCGACTCTCTTCCAGCTGGGCGGAGCTTAGTGAGCTCTTGAGGTCATTCATGCGCTGCTGCAGCCCCTCGCATTGCTCTGACTGCTGCGATTGGCTCTCTGTTAACCTGAAAGGGGAAGGCAGAAGAGAAAGAATAACTACACGAGGAAAGTCAACTAATCAATTCAGCTACTTTTATGATTTGGTTCTGGCTCGAGTTCGAGTTCGGACGTTTGGAAGTGGGGTTGTATGAGCTACTTGTCCATAGTCAGTGTATTAGGTGCAGTTCGTGGCTGGTCGTGACGTCCCCAGTTTGGAGAACCAGACCTGAGTTACCGCCCAGAGGCAAAGCGACGTACTGCAAAACCTATTTGAGACCCCTAGGAGACGGCCCACCGGAACAAAATACTGTGCTTAACCTTGCTGTGAGACAGACGTTTCCAGTGAGGAACTGAAGCTTGTTTTTTTTACCTTACAGGTACCTGTACACGCGGTTTGCTGGTCTACTGCTCTCATAGAACTGGCAAAAATATTGCAAACATAGTTTGCATTTAGACTGATATAGACTTTGTTAGGCGTCTGAAATAGGTTTTAGCAGCTGCCCGTCCACAGCAGTACGTTGCTTTGCTCCTGTGCTGATACTCCTGTCGGTAGGTAATACTTTAGGTAATACTGACTGTGGATAAGTACCTTCCAAACAGCCATGCTACCGCTTTAGCTACAGACCTTTTCAAAGCGTATACCTTAAGGAAAGAACTTCTAACAGTACCTGTCCACTTGTGTTTTCAGGTGCAGATTCTCTTGCTGTAGAAGACGACTCTTTTGGATCTCCTGGTTCAGTTCCTCCTTCTCCTTCCGACCGTGCCTCTCCTGCTCCTCCCATTTCTCCTTCTGCTGCAGAAAAGTACAATACCTGCGGACGGACATGATGTTGTCTGATTACAACGTGAGCACGGTCATGTGCGGTTCCACTGTTTACATAAACATCTGGTACCACGTAGCAGAGTATGGCGCCTATTTTCTTCCCCTCTACACTGTGATGTAACAAACGAGTGAGGTTGGCAGTGTGAGGATGTTGCTTAAATATCAGTTATAGAGGACGAGCCAACACAGACTGAGTCACTGTGAGGAGATCGCTTCACTGAAAAACAGAGTTTCCATTTCTTTGGCCAGTTGGACCTCGTCAGTCTTGTTTCCACTGCGAGACCGAGCAGAGTAAACAAGTTCATCTCATGTTAACACGTAGCGAAGTCAAACGAGGGGAACAATGAAGAACAGAAATCTACAATCCAATCCACCTTCCTTCTTTCATTAACATTTGTACTTTGCGAACCGTTTCTGCAACCTTCACAAACGTGACGGGGAAGGTTGATTCTCGATCCGGGGATACTTTATTGGAACAGTATGGGCTAAAGTGAAGCCGATCATAATCCGACCTTTTCCTTACTAAACTCAGCTGTGCTTTGTCGCCTTCAGCCTGCTAGTGTTTTTGTAGTCCCAACAACTCCGACAGAGTGAGACGTCTTCTCTACAGCGGATCCCTTCACGTCAATTTAAGCCAATTTAAGCCAATTTAAAATGTCCTTAATATCCTATCAATAACTGAAGCTTATAAACTCAAGATATTTGAGCCAGGGCCTTCAGTATTTGGATCATGTAGCTGGTGGAAACTATGGCGTGTCTGATTAAATAGGCTCCAGCTGTTTTTTCAATGCGGTAGACCCATTTTTAAATCAACATTTAGGTAAACATGAGTATGGGATCAGTATCGGGGCCCTTTTTATTGGCATTACAGCAATAAAAAAATGAAAATAAAACCCTGAGAACAAAGTAGAACAAATAACTACAGCAACTTGTATGAGATGAGGGATGGGATGTGGTTCTATAGCTGAACTGTTGATGACCCCGTCACTGATCAATAATACTGTGTGACCTACAGCCACAGGTGGTGGTGAAACATGATGAGTGTACGAGTCAATAATCAACCAAACAAGCTGGACTGAGACCGCTGTGTGTGTTCTGTACCTACTGTACATGGAGCTCAAGATAAGTCCTGTTACGTTTACTTACTTTGGTCAGTTACAACTACAGTAAAACTACGAGACAGGCCAACTTAATTCTGACCTAAATAAGGATTTATAGCGACTAAACATCAGCTCATGTCTGTTGTTTGGAAGTAGGAAGAAACAGTGGTGCATATTGGGTAAAGTAAGTAATACTACTGTACATATTTCTGCAAGCTTACAACTGTCTTTACTTTTAAACATTTCTTAATAACCAGTAGCACAACATCTCCACTGAAGTCACAGTGACATGAGAAATATTGATCTACCGAGTTCTAAACCCGTGTTCCCTTTTTAAAATCACAAAATCCCTCTTACTGTAAAATGTAAAAATATTTTTGATGACTCACATTGAACTCTGGGCGGTTACATAAATGCATCCAATTAAATGGGATTTTGGTGACTGACCCTGCCCATCATATCAAACCTCACTCGACCGTCATATCACAGTGTGTATTTAGCATAGGTGTATTTAGATTTCAGCTGGCAAAAACTCTGTTTACATTTCCATAAGATGTGGATGAGGGTCCTCCTCGTCATGATCCAACAACGCAGGTCAACAATCCCACAGCTCCATTTCTTTCCACAGCTATATCGCACTGTATTCATGAAGCCACACATTGCAAGGATTTGATCGAAATCCCTCTCGTGACTAAACCTAAATTACAGAAGCTAAAGAAGCTCTAATGGCATTTCACTGTCACTTTAACAGAGGAATTAATTATTTTTAGCTTCCTCCATTAATTATTTACTAAATTTCCCTCACTGATATTTTGCTGCTCGTGTGTTTGATGGACGACTCTGCATCCACAGACATGTGTCAGCAGTAAGGTCTGCGTGCTGCCACTCACTTGCTGTGCAGCGTCCGGTGCTCGCCCTCCAGCGCCCTCTGCTTGCCCTTCAGCGCCGCGTGCTGACTGATGAGCTGCTCGTACTCGTGCGCCTGCCTCTCGTGAACGCTCAGCAGGCGCTCGTGGTCGCTGAGCACGCTCTCTCTGGCTCGCCACGCCTCCTCGCGCTGCCTCTGCCACGTCTCCACCTCCGACTCCAAGGCGGTGACTTGGCCCTGCAGCACGGCATTCTGGGCCATGAGGGATGCACTCTGGGAGGAGAGCGTGGAGTTCTCCACCTGAGACGCAGAGAAATCCATCAGAACTCAGTGGTTGAATAGAACATTCTCTGGAGGATTGTTGTCCTGATGTGACTGGCACTATGTGACTGATTGTGTACCTGGAGCTTTGCAGTCTGTGTATGTAAGGCGGAATTCTGCTCCTGCAGGGTGGTGGTGTGTCGCTGCAGCCCCGACATCTGGTTGTTCAGAGACGTGTTCTGGTTCTCCAGCTGTTTGAGCTGCCCCTTAAGGAGACTGCTCTCCATCTGCAGGGAGGCACTCTTAGGAAAGCAATGACACCAGAACAATTAATAACTCAGCCTCCTAAAAATAAAATAACATCGAAATGGTAAATAGGAGGCACATCAAGTAATTCCTGACAGTCCAATAATTGAACAGATAATATTAAATATGCTCGTTCATTTTGAGAAAAAAGGTGAATTATGAAAAAAATGCTACATAAATATGGATGTTTCCTGACTCGAACGGCGTTAGCTGCTATTGTCCTGAGTCGAACGATTTCAGGCGTGACGCACTTTCCGGTCTTTTCGTGGCATTTTTCTTCGGCGATCGCCATCAAAGTAAGTAGTATTCATTTATACATATCAAAGAATCTACGTGTCAAATTTCATGAATATATATGGACGTTTACGTGTCTAAATACTCTAGAAAAGTGACTTTGATGAGAGAAAGCAGTAAGAACACTCGGGCGACGATCTTTACTCTGAAAAGTATCTCTGTATTTTCATCGTACTGCTAATATGAGTTAGCATATGAGTGTATTTTATAGCTAGCTTTACACTACTTTGTCTAGCCAATGAAAATATAGCATCATGTGTGACGTAATCTGTAGTCGAGGGAGGGGAGGGAGGGGGCAGAAATGTTTGATGTCTGAAGTTGAACAGCGGGAAAAACGATCAGAGAATCGCAGCAAGTTAAAGGCAGCAGCTGTTTGTTTGTAGCTCTGAAACAAAAGGCAGACATAATAAAAAAACATTTTTTTCTTGTTTTTCATAAGCCAGGCTACGTTAAGTATATTCATGAACAATGATCTAATAAGTGATGCAAATAATGTGTGTGTGTGTGTGAGAGAGTGAGAGAGACTGTCTGTACATTTGTTGAAAGTCAGCAGCGGCTCTTATGATTAGACATATTGTTTATGTAGATAATTCTCCAATATAATACAGTGATATGTTATATATAAGGTTCACCAAAATGTCATGTTTTTGACTCAATTTCTCTCTTGTGTGGTTTATGTTCCTGCCAGAAAAGATAGAGAACAGAGACAGAGAAGGAAGAGGAGAAGAGAGGAAGAGAGAGAAGCAGAAAAGAAGCAGAAAAGAGTAGAAAGAAGCAGAAAAGAAAAGAGACGACAGAAAGAAGAAAAGAAAAGAGATGACAGACAGAAAGAAGAAAAGAGACGACAGACAGAAAGAAGAAAAGAGACGACAGACAGACAGACAGACAGAAGGAAGAAAAGAAGTAGAAAAGAGAAGAAAGGTAGGTAACGTGTGTCTGAGATTTTTTTCCTTTACAGGAGGATCAAGAAAAGAAAAGATGGATATAGAAATTGTAAATCTGCAATGGTTTAAGGTAAATATATAAATATATATACATATATGTCTATGCATGTACTAAATATGCATGCGTCTATACATGGTAATCTGGTAATTTATAGAATTCATCAACCTTATTAAGACATGAAACGTGGCTTTAAAACTAATTTTGAATTTAGTTTCTGACTGTACCAAAATGAATATGTATTTGCAGATGCCAAACATCCAGGAAATCCGGAAGAGGGAGAGGAAGACGAGGAAGTGGACCCAGGAGGCCATGGCACAGGCCCTAGTGGAGGTGAAAGCAGGCAGGCTCAGTCTAGGGGGAGGATGTCCCCCCTTTCATCATTTATAAAGGGGGGATATCCAAGGGGCCCCTATAACAAACAAGGGGTTCCCGATGCCCTCTACGGGAAGTCGCCAGCAGGGTACATGGACAGTGAGCTTTTTAGGAAGTGGTTTGTTGGGCACTTCCTGAAGTTCGCCGCGCAGGAGCGCCTGCTGCTGCTGCTCATCATCATGGATGGACATCAGTCCCACCTGGATCCAGAGCTGGTCCGGGCGGCACAGAGGGACAGGGTCATTCTCTTGTGCCTGCCACCACATATGTCTCACATCCTTCAGCGTCTGGATGTGAGTTTCTTCGGACTCTTGAAGGCAGATTTCTCAGGTGTTACAGGAGATCTGTCGGCAGTGAGCCACTCCTTCTTGGTTTCTAAGAAGGAGTTTTCAAGGGTCCTAATAGACTCCTACCAGAGGGTGAAGGATCGGAGAGTGGTGGTGGCTGGGTTCAGGAGGTGTGGCCTCTACCCTCTGGACCCAATGGCCATTGATTGGTCACGGGTCATGCCGTCCGGGCCGCGGCGTGGGACCTCCTCACCTCCTCCGCCAACCCCATCGGCATCTTCCTGGGCCGCGCCTGATGTTGCCCTTCCCTCCCAACATTCCCATTCCCCAGCCCCTTTCCCAGCCCCTTTCCCCCATCACCTGAACCCACCCCCAATACCTGATCCCCAGAACCAACCTCCACCTCCCCTCCTCTTCCCCCTACCCCCTCCAATCCTTACATCACCCATCCCCTGGTAACATCAGGCCGGATAACAGTCGACCTGGCCCACCTCCTGGCCGAAATAAATTATAACCAGCACACCGGTAAGGTCAGGAGGAACACCACCAAGGCCAGGTTGCTGACAGCCCAGGAGATGTCCGACGTCATCGAGGAGGCGGAGGACCGTGCTGCAAGGAGGGAGGCCCAAGCTCTGGCCAGAAAAGACCGTGAGCAGCAGCGGGCCGGAGTCGGCCCGGCAGCCACTTCCTCTACCCTGTCTGGCGGCTCCCGCCCCAGCCGCAGAAGACCAGTGTCCCTCGGGGCTACTTTAGCCACCAGCTCCGGCCTTTCTATCGCCGGTCCCTCATCCCGCTCTGCCCCCTCTTGTGCCTCCCACGGTCCCCGGCTGCCTGCCTGTAGCAGCACAACATCGCTCCTGAGCCTGCCTGCTGAACACCGCCACCTTCCCCCGTCTCCTGGTCAGTGCACACCTATTTTGCATTTGAAGTCACGTATAAATCTGAATGTATTAACTATTGTGAAGCATAGACATTATCATGAGTATGTATTTTAGTATTGTAATAATAAAATATGATTATTATTTTAGAGCCATCAACATCGGCGGCGGGCTCTGGCCTCCATGGGTCCCAAACTCATCCCTCTCCCTCCCACTGTAAATACTTTTTATAACCTGAAAAAAACAAGCAATATTATAACACGATGGTGACATTAGCCATGATGAAGACTAAACAAAACATGGTTATGCTTTTTCTGTTATTCATACAGCCTCCAAACCTGCAGAGACGGGACCGTCGTCATCCAGCTCCTCGTCTGCTGGACCCACGACATCCACCGGTAGTGTACTTAATGTTAGCTTTCTTTGTATGCAAACCCATGAAACTCTGATAATTTTCTTTAATTAAAACTAAAAAAAATAATCTGTTAATAGGTCACACTCCCGAAGAGACGGAGGCAACCGTTTGGGTGTGTGGCCGGTGTAGGGAACCTGATCCCCCGAGAGCTCGGAGGGATTGGTGCCGTGGGTCCAGTGTGACAGCTGCCACACGTGGTATCACGCCATGTGTGTCAGCTGGGACGAGGAACTGGATGAGGAAGATGACTATTTTAAATGTTATTTGTGTCCTGATTTTTAGCTTTAATTTTGTTTTTGTTTTGTATGTATTTAAATAAATGTTTTATCATCTTTTCAATGATTTGCACGAGTCGTTTGTCTTTTGCTTTAACAATGTAGCTTTTCAATCATGAATACTTGTGTTTTTAGTTGTAATATATCTCTTACTCTGCACTGTGTGCTATGATAGTAATTGTTATATAGAATATATGTGTGCATGATTGTTAAATGTCATGAATCAGCTGGTGTTTTACAAGTGATTGACATGTGAAGAGTTTAACAAAACATCCAGCAGGTTATAATATTCACTCAAATGGAAATTACGGAGCTTTTATTGCATAGTTTGGTGTTGTTGAAGCGTGATATCTTATTGTGAAGGACAGAACTACGGTCCCGGATGTGTTGACAGCCCTGATGGTCATGTGGGTGACCCTGGTACAAGTTAATATCCCCTAAAAACCATCAGCGCCCGGTGTTTACTACAAGGATAGAAGATCGTTAGACTCAGGACAATAGCGGCGCACGGCTAATTTACCGGCGTTAGCTTCCTTTTACCGGCTCTAGTAAAGTCAAAGCTAACTCTAAAAATTAAAACTAAACTTGGCTGGAAAGGTAAGAAGTTAAAGTTTAGTTTAACACCATTAAATCGGCTGAAAACGTTATACGATCATTTTTAGCAATATTTTAAGTGGAATTTTATTGGAAAGTTAGCTAACAACCGTTCGACTTAGGACACAACAACTAGAATAAGTTGTAAATATAAATATATGTGATAGAAACAGTAAAAAAAAAAGATAAATCGTACATTCTTCTCGACATCAATGAGATGATCTTTGATTCGGAGCAGTTCAGCAGTAGCTGACCCTTGACCCCAGTCGCCTCCCGAGCACTGCTGGTAGTTGTGGTTTTCTTCCCCCTGGAAAAACAACAAAAACAAATTGTGACACACTCTACAAAACACAACTCCTCACTGCCAGGAGTCTTCTTTAAAGAAGTGTGTGTGCACGTGCTTACGGTGGTTAGCTTAGCACGTAGCGTAGTGTTGAGCGTGTTGCTCTCTTCCAGTTTCCTTTCCAGACAAGAGATTTTCTCCTCTTTAATCTTCATCGTCTGTTGGACAGTTTCCTCGAGCCGAGACTCCAGCAGCCTGTACCTGCTGCCGTGTGCACAAGAGAAAAATCACAGATCAACTTCCCATCAGACATTCATTTATCCACATGAAATCCTCTGAGTCTGAAGAGCAGCAGACTACCTGTCCTCCAGTGTGTGCTCTTGCTGTAGTAGCTTTTCTCTGTTCAGTCCGATCTTCTCCAGTTCTTCATTGAGTCTCTCTAACTCAACATTCTGCTGCTGAACGCTCAGCTTCTCCGACACCAACTCCTGCACACATAAAGAAAGAAAATTGACATGCAAATATTCTGCATTCCTGCACCACGTTCTGGCATCACACTGGTGGAAAAACGGCTTTTAGTCTCTTGTTATAAGAGATATATATAGACTATTTATTGTCAAGTTGTTCAATACTACTTTATTGACTGAGTTCATTCTGGACCTTGGAGCAAAAGCTCAGATTTCTAGCTGTCCTGGAGCTTTTGATCACATGAGCGTACTCAGCAGGTGGAATTTGCCCAGATCATGTGATATACTGTAAGAAATAAAGAATCATTTCTACAGACTTTGTCCTCTCACCTCTCTCAGAGTAGCCAGAGTCCTCTTGTCAATAGTCGCCTGTTTCTGCAGCTCCTTGTTCTCCTTCTCCAACTCCTTGGCTTTGACTGACACCTCCTTCAGCCTATCCACCTCCTTAGCCAGAGTCGTGCCCTCCTTCTTCACAGTGGCCAATCGCCTAGCTTTCTCCTCCAGCTCTGTCTCTTTCCCCTCCAGCAGCGTTCGGATCCTCCAGCTCTCCTTCTCCAGGTGCTTCCTGCCCTTCTCTGACTGCTCCAAGTCCAGTTGGATCTTTCTCCTCTCCTCTTCAACTTCCTCCCTCCTTCTCCGCTCCTCCTTCAGCTCTTCTACTTCCCTTCTCAGTTCCTCTTCTCTGGCCTGGGTGTCCTGCCTCTGTCTCTCCTCGTCTTCCCTCTCCTCTCTGCTCCTCTGTACTTCCTCCCCTAAGCGATGCTTCTCCTGGTTCAGCGCTGCCACGTTAAGCTCGAGCCTCTCCGCCCTCTTCCTTTCTCCTTGGGCCTCCTCTCGGGCCTCCTCCAGCCTCCTCTGCACATCCTGCGTCTCTCTCTGTGCCTCTTTATGCTCCTCCTGGAGGGTGGCCAGGCGGGCGGATGAGGAGCGCAGGTTTTCCAGGGAGCAGCGCAGGTCCAGGTTCTCCTTGGACAGCAGGCTGCTCTCCGCCTCGTGCCTCGCCAGCCGCTGCTGCTCCCGCTGGGCCTCCTCTGCCTCCCGCTTCAGCCTGTGCACCTCCTGCTCCAGGGAGGACATCTGCTTCTCCAGAGCCTCGGACCGCTCGCTGCATGCGCGCAGAGAGGCCACCTAGAAGCAAAACAGAGAAATAAGTAATTTTTGTATCAATTCAGTTAGCTTTTAAGAATACATAAAACATAAAATGCATATTTTTTTTATTACTACCTCTCGGTTCAGGGAGTCCCTGCTCCTCTCCAGCCTCGCCGCCTCACGCTCTACCTCCTCGCACCGCCCCGCCTTCTCCCTCAGCCTCTCCGCATCCTCACTGGCTACTTTGAGTTGGGTTTCTAAGCTGGCCAATCGGGAGCTGGTGTCGGTGATGCTCTGGTGCAGCAGGCGGTTCTCCGTTTCCACCTCGCGGACCCTCGCCTTGTCGTTTGACTGAGCGCGCTCCTGAAGGGACGCCACGGCGTCAGAGAGGTGCTGCTTCTCGCTCTCCAACTCTGAGATCTGATTGGACAGGAGGGGTGGAATGGGGTGTGAACGGACGATGCATTCTGGTCTCTTATGGTGGACGTTAACAATGTCTTACCTGTGTGTGTGTGTGTGTGTGTGTGTGTGTGTGTGTGTATGTGTGTGTGTGTGTGTGTGTGTGTGTGTGTGTTAACTACCTGTCTGTCTTTCTCTGCCCTCAGAGTATGCATATCTCTCCCCAGAATCTGTTTTTCCTTCAATATTTCCTCTCCCAGGGACTCCATGTCCTGATTGGTCAGTCTCTCCTGGTCCAATAAACCCTGGAGACGGTCCAACTAACAGACACACAAGATAAACGTACTGTAGTTATTAGTAACATGCAAATGAGTAACAAGTAATAGAAAAAGAATGTATGTGTCCTCCTACCTTCTTGCTGAGGCCTTGGTTCTCCCTGTCTACCTCCTGGGTGTGGAGCTGCTGCTCCTGCAGAAGGTGGTTGTCCTCTTTCAGTCTCTCTATGGAGGCCTGAAGCTCCCGGTTCTCCTTCTCCAGCTTCAACACCCGACTGGAAACACACTCGTTGAGCTCATGGACCAGCGACTTACGAGCTGCAGCAGAGTTAAAAAAATGACTTTGGTTTGGACAAAACACGGAGAACAACAGGTCTGGACCCACAAACTAGAACTAGTATGAAAGAAGAGACCAGCAAGTCTTACTCTCTGTGTTACTGTTGTCGTGGTTCTTGGTCAGCTGCTCCAGCTCCCAGCCCAGATGAGCCGACTCGTTCATACTCTGCTTCTGTCCGATCTCCAGCAGCATGTTCTCCTCCACCAGCTCCTCCAACCGCCGACGGTCATTGTCCCTGTCCTGCACCACACACACACACACACACACACACACACACACAATATCATATCCTTTAATGAGGGTGATAATAGGCTTTTCATTTTGGTCTGATATCTGGGGCTGGTAATGTGAAAAACTGCCTAATAAAACCATAGATTCTACATATGTTTACGCCAAAAATGGTCAGTTTCAGTTTTATGTGTGAAAACCTTTAAAAGAGCGAATAAATGACATTATGACTCATAAATTGTTGATAGTGACATACCAGTTCCAGGTCGTGTATTTTTGACCGAAGTAACAGGTTGTCTTTCTCCAGTGTGTGCAGTTTATCACAGCGCCCCCTAGAGGTGGAGAGCTGCTCCTCCAACAGCACCTTCGTCTCCATGAGGGTCAGGTTGTCCTCGCGAAGCTCCTGTACACACACACACACACACACACACACACACACACACACACACACACACACACACACACACACACACACACACACACACACACACACACACCCCAAACGTGAAAAGAAGTCTTTCCAATGAACCTTCACAGATCCAATATCGGAGTCTCTCCCAGTGTCTTCAGACAGGAGAGCTGAGTATGGTGGTAATATGTGAAGCTGTGTGTGTACCTCCATTCTGGTCCTGTAGAAGTGAACATCGTTGAGCTTCTCTTTACACCTGGTCAGTTCAGTCTCCAGTCGGTCGACCCGCGCCGCTCTTTCCCTCAGTGAGTCCACCTCGTCCCGGTACACTCGGACTGAACGAGCCTCACAAGACAGAGACTGGTTCTGAGCCACACACACACACACACACACACACACACACACACACACACACACACACACACACACACACACACACACACACACACACACACACACACACACAGTTACATTTACTTCACTAGTTTAACCTAACAGAAAGACAGTGCACACATATCCTAGCATCACAAATAAAAACCATTCCAAGTATTAGATAGGACTGGATGGGAGAGGGGGCGGGGCATGGAGAAAAACTGTAGACTTTAGATCTGCATTATTGGGTTGATTTCCAAAACAATTTCATCTTTTTCATTCACATAAATAAATTGATGTACGTTAACACCTGTGGTATGTGCTTTGCTTTGTTGGAACCAAGGAAACTGTCATAACTGTATTCCTTTAGTAGTAAAGGGTCAACGAGCCAGAGCAGGGCTCCACAGCAACAGTTCAGATCATTTGTTGATCTTGAAGGAGGCCTGAGGGCCCAAACGTCATCAGAATAAAATCCATATGCATATGGAGCCCGAGTGTGCAATGCTTTTTCCCCATTTTTGCCATGGCTTTTTGCCATTGAGAACTATTCATACCTGCAGCAATGCGAGTTTGCAACAGTTGCAACACTTCAATAAAAGATTCTCCATAGATTCGCAGGACGGGGACAGTTTGAGGTCCTCCTGGGGAAGCTGGGGCCACATATGAGGAGGCAGATGACCAACTACCAGAATCCTATTGACCCAGTCAGTCATAAATATATATATATATATATATCTGTTGTCTATATTTATGACAGTCTGTTCCACACAACATGATTGGTTGATGCCTTCGTCTTGTGAGAAAGCTAAAAGAAAATCAACCTCTCTCGGAAAAAGCATTAAGGTGCTTTTTCACTACGAAGTATTCACGATCTGTGAGAAAGTACTCGTGACAAAAACAACTGTTCCAACAAAAGATCATGTTTCCTGACCTCTTGTTTCTGTCTCTGTAACTCCTGATCCAGTCGCTCCACTTCATGTTTTGAATCCATCAGCTGCTCTGTTTTCTCCTCCCTGCACACACACACACACACACACACACACACACACACACACACAACAGTTCAGCTTCAATCATTTTTTTT
The DNA here is from genome assembly GCA_016806645.1 of Ophiodon elongatus. NCBI lineage: Eukaryota > Metazoa > Chordata > Actinopteri > Perciformes > Hexagrammidae > Ophiodon > Ophiodon elongatus. The sequence continues at coordinate 500,284 of JACSYO010001822.1, forward strand.
TTTTTTTTTAAACAATCCTTAATTACGTTGTATAATCCGCCCCACGCCCTGGTAATGTCGAGAAAGATTGATGGTAATTGAAGAGTTTGAAAACTGACAGTAATGACATTGTAGAGACACACAGTAGACTCACTGCAAGTCTTTAATAAAGCTATGTGAATGAATCCAGACAGAATATTCTGCAGAATGACTTCCAGTTTCTGTGTGTAAAGTGGGAGTGGATAGTTTACCTGCAAATAGCCGGGTCCCCCCTATGTGATTACATTGCACATCTATCAGAACTAGACAGCATAATAAGCTATGTTGCATATATAATGACTTCCAGCTGCTGCTGTGTCACCACAGTTCCCCCACAGAGACCTTGGGGGCCGGTGTGTAACAGTATGCAGTGAGCTGCTGCTTGAGCCGCGCGGGGTCGTCACCATGAGCGACACCTTTCCACGTTACAAGCAGTCATGTGATCCACACTCACAGTTCTTGTCTGTATCTGCGGAGCTTGGCTTTGGTGTCAGCGAGCTCCACGGACAGATGCTGCTTCTCCTCTTTGGTCAGCTCAGTCACAGCCGAGCCTCCCTTCTTCCCCCCCACTCCTCCAGAGCTCTGCCCACGCTCTGGGCTGCTCATGCCCAGGTTCCTGCACCCTTCCTGGGGCTGTTGACTGGACAGGTAGTCCCTCTCCTGGGTCAGATCCACGATCACCTGGAAGGCAGAAGTGGTTTTTGCAAAGTTCACGTTTCACTTTTGTTTTCCCATCGAAATAACTTTCATGAATATATTTAGTAGTGAGTTCAAGTGGAAAATCCTCAGAGACAGCATTTCACCATTTAACATTACAAATTGGACTCGAACCCCACAACCCGCCAGCAGGTTTTTTTCTTTGAAGAAAAAGCTAAAATTACACAATTAATTAAGACAGAAACTTTCGTCAGATTATTACATTTCTGACTTGAATGAATCATGTGTGATGTTTACAAAGAGCACAGAGGTTGTAAACATGTAAATAGTTCAATATGTAGGATAAAGTATGTGGAGACTCCATTTTTTTTTTAAATACTGGTAACACTTGGAAAAATGTTACATGTATAGATTCCATTTTATAAATAATATCATCAAAATAAATAATCAATGAACTTGCATAGTTATTTTTTAATGACGTACCATGATTGTGCTGTTTCTATAGAGGTGCACGACTTACACAACGCAGTGAAAAACTAGGTCACGGTGACTAAAATGTGGGTTTATCACAATAATCAAACATATGTTATAATAGCGCGTATTTAAAGTGCGATACATTTTCGTGTCATTATTTATCAACTAAATTGATGCGTGTGAGTCTCAGTACCTCACTGGCTTTGTCTCTCTGGTCGATGAGTTGCTGTAGCGACGTAGCCATGTTGCGGGACAGAGGCTCCAGCTCCTCCTGTGCCAGCTCCGAGCCTTCCTCCAGCCAGGACAGGTCCAGAACGTTCAGCTGGTTGTGGGTCACCTGCAACACACCAACAAAATAAAATACAAATTCAGACTGTAGTGAACATTTATATAGTTGGTAAAAACATATTTTTCCACACTAATTTCTGCTGTAATTTGGCTTGACTTATTCTGACAGTTGGAAACCTCAGGATCTTAAAACAATAAAGTTTTAACAATGCTTGTCCACACAGCGACTAATGGAAGACTCTTCAACGTGTCTGTGGGGCTGAAGAGAAGTTAACTAGCGTGGTAACATCATTATCAAGACCTCATCATCATCATCATCATCATCATCATCATCATCATCATCATCATCCAGCCCGTCTCAGGAATAAAGAGCTGACCGGTCTGGAAATAGGAAGGAGCTACATTCAACATCCCATTCAGAACAAAATGTCTTTAATCATATTACTGCTGACCGAGCGCTTATTGTTCTTTCATGTCAGCTGATGCAGGACTGTTTCATGCTGCATAGACATACATGGAGAACAAGGAAGGGTGCAATGGATCACAGAACTTGCGGTTCGTAACGTATCATGGCTTTGAGTCACGGATTGGAGCGGCAGAATAAAAACCAGCAGATAGAACTTTCAGAGATCCCCCATCACGTTTGTTTTGCCCCGACACAGATTACTGATTGTTAAGGCGAATCGGGCCGATACAGATCGTCTTTGTTGTTCTTTTGTTTTGGTAAAGCAGCTGGTCTACAAGGCCCCCGACGAACATCTCGAAAAATTATTTCAACCGCTCTGAAGTCAAGTTACTTTGTTATAGTCATCTATAGTGGTTATTTAAATAAAAAAACAAAGATATTGAGATTGTTATCGTAGATGAATAAGACAACCAGTAAAAACTCACATTTGAGAAGAGAAAACCAGAGAATATTTGCTTTAAAAAAATATATTTCAGGCTTTGTTTTAGTCGGAGTCAGTGAACGACAAAAAAAGAAGCTCAAAGAGGACATTCATCTGACGCCAGAGACCATCTTTGAACCGACAGGTCTCCCCCAGTATATATATAAATATATATATAACCACCTGTCATCATCTGACTAGTTCCAAAATCTGTACTCACTTAGGTCACATGATAACTGAACCGTTTCCATGGCAACTGAGAAAACTCCATCCACTGATGAAGACTGAGAGATGTGAGTGAAAGCCCAAGAAGTAAGTGACCTGAATCTTGAGTTAAAGGGAACACGTCATGCTCATTCCCATGTTCATGCTCGTATTTTGGGCTTCTACTCGAACATGTTTACATGCTTTAGTTTTTAAAACACACATTATTTATCTCTCAGTGTCTGTCAGATTGTTCTTGTGTTTCCCGCTCCGTCTGAAACGCTCCGTTTTAGCGCCTGTGTCTTTGAGTCAAAGTTCTGCTCGTCTTTAGAACAGCACAACGAACACCTGAACTTGTGATCTACGTTGACCGTGTTTCTATCGTTGGGCTCCACTGACCTCCTGGATGTGAGAGACGATGGCAGCTTGGGTCTCAATGTCCAGCAGCTTGATCTTCTCTATCATCTCCTCCTTACGCTCACACTGACACACACACACACACACACACACACACAAAAACATTTGAATAAAAACTCTGCTTGTTAATGTTTCTTTGTCGTTGAGCAGAACAGGACTATGGGAAATGCAGTATGTATGGTGAGGGATGCGAGTTTGTTTGGCAAAGGGACCACTGCTGAGGTGGAAAATTATTTTGTACAACATTGACATAAATTTTTTTTGCACGTGGCTTTATCCACCTCTCCCTCCCCCTGTCTCTCCATTTATCGCTCCCTCGTGGCCTCCTTCCTGGAACCAGTAGAACCAGTACAGGTAGGGAGGAAGACAAAAAGAGGGAAGAGTGAAAGAAAGGGAGGAGGGAATTAGGAAGGTGTGAGCAATAAAGGGAGAAACCGGGGTTCCGAGCCATGGGAGAGGTGGAAATGAGAAACAACAAAGAGCAGAATGAACAAACAGACAGAAACCACCTGCGCCCCGACCTCCACGTGACTGGCCCCTCCCCTTTTACTCCAGGGAGCCCAATTAACTCTTAACTCGCCATATCTGGCCGATTCTTGAATCAAATCAATTTGATTTAAAATTGAATAAAGCACCGTAATACTGATGGTTATTACTGCGCGCGTATATATATATATATATATATATATATATATATATATATATATATATATATATATATATATATATATATATATATATACACACATATACACATATACATATATATAAACCACTGATGGAGCTCCATGTGACTCCATTTTGATCCGGCCGTCCCACCCTGCACCTCATCTACGCTGTGCTCAGACATGCAAAAGCAAACAGACACAAATACACTTCCTGCTGAGCACCTGGGTGGTACAGTAAGCTGCTGTGTTTGGGCTTGTGTGTGTGTGTGTGTGTGTGTGTGTGTGTGTGTGTGTGTGTGTGTGTGTGTGTGTGTGTGTGTGTGTGTGTGTGTGTGTGTGTGTGTGTGTGTGTGTTACCTGGACAGCACAGCCGAGTATCAGCAACAAAAGACTTTTCAGCTGCTCCATGCTCTTCACTGGAGGAAACACAACACAGAGACATGCTGTGTCAGAATGCATGACAACAGCTTTCTACCACGACACAGCTGAATGAAAATGAGGATAAGAAAAAGTCACTTTGAGAGACACGTTGAATAAAAGTCAAACAGCAAGTCTTTGAACTGAATGTTTCAAGAAATTATCTGAAGGTCGGTAGTGAGGGAGGCTGTTCCACACCTCAGGCAGTGTTACAGTACACGATGCTACAGCTAACCTCTCACTCCTGACAACAGACTCTCTATTGTTACTCAAGTTAACGGCTACAGCACCGTTTGGAGCGCTGCAAAGACACAAACACCTTTATTCAGTTAATATGTGCGTGTTCTACCTCCACGACGACACAGGGGACAGTTGGGCACATGGGTACCTTCAAAGTGTCAGTGTGTAACTACGGTAACGCCGTGTTTCGGAATAATGCCTCGTCAACAGTTGGATTTTACTGTTGGATGTGCTGAAATAATAAACGCCTTTGTGTTGTCAAAGATAAAACTTCTACAATATTATTTACGTTCATAAATGAAGACAGAAATAACGTGAAAGAAAAAGGTGTGTATGTATCTTTCAGGACTTTTAGCCTCGGCTCAGAGGCCGTCCTTAACATAATAACACTACTTTAGGAGCAACGAAATTCAGAGGGTTTAGGGTTCTAACCCCAACTCTAACCCTGTCAAACAAATTAAAGTAACAACAAGAGAGATCCTTCTTGCTAAATTCCGAACTGGCTATGTGACTTTCATCAATGGCCATCATGTAACGTCCCTCAGACGGTAGAAATACGTCGGACTTGATTAGTACTGAGGTGTGTGGGAGTGTGTGTTACCTGATATGGGATCCTTGGCGATGCAGAGGATGTTAGGAAGGGGCATGACTATGAGCTGCTGTAAGGTCTCCTGCAGCAGAGAAGATGAGGATGAGAGTGAGGGTTGTTTGGACACAGAGCAAAAAAACAACAACTACATTATCAATTTCATGGTCTTAATGAGAGCAGTGCACAAGGAGTTACTGACAAAACTGTCCATCGGACGCCAACCGGGGGCAACAAAAGCATTGAGGTGGGTCCTCGACACGGAAGCACAAAATACATTGTATTAGAACCTGAAAGATACTGGATGGATTTTAGGCTGATTTTTTTGGGTCAATTTGTTTCTGTACAAGCGGCAACTTCCGGTGCTGAGAAATGAAGCCGACACAGAAGTTACAAAGACTGCAGTACCCCGATCAACCACTTGAGGCTGGCTCTAAAAGCGAGTCAATCCCCACAGGAACCCTATGGTAAAACTTTACAGCAGAGATATACACGTTTACATCCCGGCTGAATTGATCATTTATACAGAAACACATAGCAAGCATATACAACGTGTGTATATGTGTCTAAATGACCTTCATCACGTCTTTGGCATTTCTTTATTGCAACTTTCTCGTGGCTTGTTAGCCAATTTAGAACCCTAAACATCAGTGATGAATAAACTCAGCCGACACAAGTCATAACAATGCTAAACTGTGGGCTCTAAATAAGTAAACTACTATTATTTTAAACAGTTTTGAAAAATGTTTGACGAAAAAATTCTCTGATGTGTGGCTCAAATATTATATTAATGATACCAGTGGAAAGAAATCAAAGTCCAACCACCAACTGACCCAGACTTGTGCACCTACATGTTTGCATGTGTGTGTGTGTGTGTGTGTGTGTGTATAGGCAAGCAGCCAACAGGAAACACCCTGCTGTCGATAAAGAGTGTGTGTGTGTGTGTGTGCGTGTTTTTGTGCATGTGCGTGTGCGTGTGTGTCTAAGTCAGGAAAGAACCAGCCCTCTAGGAGGGAATGCTTTCCATTCCAGAATATCCTCTCCTGTCCCCTAAAACACACCCGACCAGACGGGAAGACAGAATGTGACGCAAATTAAAACACTTTCATTTTTTTTTTTGTCTCAGAGGTGCAGTGTCTTTATCAAAACATGTCATTTGACTGTCAAAGCAAGTTGTTTTGGGATGAGGAAACATGTCTGTGGAATAAGGTCACATAGGAGGACATTAGGTCTACAGAAAGGACACATGGGAGGAGACATGCTGACGACCCCTGGCTAAGGAGAAGGGAAGTGTGTGTGTGTGTGTGTGTTAGATCTGGGTGTTGTGGGATGAGGGAAGTGACTGTCAGCAGGGAGGGGCTGGCTGGAATAATACACTCAAAAAGCACGCACCTGCGCGCACACACACACACACACACACACACACACACACACACACACACACCTTCTCACGACAGGGAAAGATATCAAAATTCACATGTGAGTTGATGCCATTTCCATGGTTATTATGGACTGGAAAACCCCATTTGCACTCGGTAATGTGCCAGTGTGCATTTGTTCACAGTCACAGCTTCATGATCAGAGATGCAGAGCTCTGGTCTCGAGTGTCATCTGCTAACCGGGCACATAAACCCACTATCGGCTTACACCCCGTTACAGCAGAGAGGTGTACCTGCAGATACTGTTGCACCGGCCCATACACCAGCAGGTAATGAGAGACCCTGCAGTCTCCCTCTGTCGATCCACCCACCCACACCCACACACACACACACCCACACACACACACACACATACACAGTGAATAAAACATGCAGGCTGGCCACCAGATGTCTTTAAAGCCACAGCGGGGAGTCGGCTGAAACACACCGTCAGTCTGGAGCCTTTGCAAACAACTTTTTGTTTGTTTCACCGAGACACGTTGCAGATTGAGTTGACGACAACCGTTGACTAAACTAAACACACTCTCGTGGAGCGAGTGAGTTGATATCTTGCATGACATGTTCTTGGTTTTCCGATCCGTCGCTGTGCTTGACGGATACGGTTTAGAAACATATCTGCTGACAACTGAATGAAAACTAGAAAATCTGCATTTGGCTAAATCTAACGTGTGGCCCAAATTTGACATATATTAAATATCTATATACATTGGTGTCGCCAGGGGAACAGTTTACCAGACTCTACACTGTGGCTGAACTTTTAACCAAGCTACACTTAAAACAACATGTCCAACTTAGGCTCAGCTGTGCTTTGACCTTAATGCTAATATAAGCATGAAAATAAGTTGCAAATTTTTGCATTTGAGCCACAAACTATATGAATCAATAAAAACAAAGGATGTTTTTGTGGACAAAAAGGTGGACTGGGGGGCGGGAACTACACTGTCAGTCGGGGCGGCATTATCAGCTGTAACCGCCCTATTGTAGTACTACAACGTTTTACTTCGGAAGGAGAAGTACATAGTAGGTAGTAGGCCATAACGCAGAGTTGCATATTTTTAGGTGCTTTGGGGGCGTTTTGTAAGTTATTTTAGAGCACAATAAGTAACATAATTCAATATTTTTCATTTCTAAACATCATAATCGATCTACAGCTGTTTGGGGCCCTTTCAGTCAGGTCCCCAGGTTGGGTACCTTGCTTCACGTTAAAGTCTCATTTATAACCGTTGCGTATGCACAAGCGAAAGGCCCACGCAAACGTTGTGATCTATAAAAAGAAACTAGACTGGAGAATGCTCACACCTGTACGGAAACATTATGGAGATTATGGGATGTGAGAAGGATCATTAAAGTATGATTTAATTTCACTTTACTTAATTAGACGTTACTTATAGACGCTCTTTAGCATGAACATTCAAATCAGCAGTGTTATTTGTGCTAGTTCGCCATGACTACTCCATAAACACCTTTCAATTGTGAAATATATAACAAGTCAAATCTCATATCAAATCATGCTCACTATTTCATCAGTACTGTCTGGATCCACCTCACCTACAGACACTTTGACTTCTAATTCTGAAGATATATTCTTCTTGGTCTTCCTTTCGGTAGTGAAGAACAGTTGATCAGCAGGCTCATGTCTACGCATCAACATCCTCGAGGTGCATTGACCATATATGGTTGGATGTGGGCGTGTCGCGGGCGGGACATGAGGCCGATCCACGTGCACACATTTCCAAGTAGATTTGGGATTTATTAAAAGAAATTGGCAGGCATCCGCAAGGTTTTACAAATATAAATATTGTATTTCGTGCATTTCCTCATTTGTATGTATGCAAACATTTAGTGTGGATCCGATGCATGGTTTTACAATGAGACCCCTGCTGTTTTTTAACCCATGATAAAGATTCCCACAAAAAACTGCATTGTTTTCCATCACTCCTTCTGATTTAAAGTGGTGTCTAAGTTGTGGAGCACAGCAAGCGGCTCATTTTTTTGCCACCATGTTATTGATCCTGGATTAGAAATGTGAGCCCAGTGTGTTAGTGGGCCATGGATTCGGGCCTTGCATGTGTGCGTGTGTCTAAATGGGTCATGTAGCAGGCTCTATTGATCCTATGTCAGTTTTAAGTGTTAGATGCTGATGCAGGAGAATATCTATGGATCTGAGCTAACACACACACACACACACACACACACACACACACACACACACACACACACACACACACACACACACACACACACACACACACACACACACACACACACACACACAGTATTTCATTTGTGTACACTACCATAGTGCAGGTCCAGGTGCTATTAGAGAGTGTAAGTCCATCTGTCTCATCTATAATAAATAAGCCAGTTAGCACTAGTTAGCCCTGGCGTTAAAGTCACATTCTTCTGTCGAATGGAAACGGCAACCTAAACACACCACAGAGCTCAACATCAGCAGAACGTTTCTCTCTTCCCTCCCCACTACAGATGTGCTGGGATCAAATCTCCAAGCTACGATCATTGTGGACAAAAACACAATCTATCCGGAAGCTGTCCTCAAATACTACTTATCAGTGCTAAAGTATATTCAAATTACTTAAACCTAAAAGACTAAACAGCACTGGTGATCATGAAACTCACGGTTCGGATCGTATCCCGGATCAGAGTCACGGATCAGATCACAGATCGGATCGGGGGGGGAGGGGGATCCGTACGGATCACAGATGGACAGTGGTCCGGTTCACCTCTAATAAACAGTGAGCTGTCGTGCCTCTTGTGGTTGAAATGCTATCACAGTTTTGAAGACCACTCACACGCTGCGTTTGTCATCTGAATGTGGCTGCACTGGCCCAATGTGTTCAAGAATGAACCTAACTGGTGTCAAATAGACACCAACAGGTCAACAAGACATTGACGGACAGTTACAAACAGTCCCGTATTCCTTGGCCCACGGCCTGACGCTCCATCTGATTTAACTGAAAGCTTAGAAGTGGGTCCTAAGATATTCTGTGTGTGAATGCTTTGAAAAGGAGGGAAACATAGCTAGCAGCGTCTGTACTAACTGATGGACAGTTGCTGGAGTTGGATGGAGGTACAGTACACGGTTCTGCTGGTAAACGGCAAACTGTTTCGAGGGCCGACTGACAGGGAGACAAGTGAAGGCTCATTCCTTCCTCCATAGTTACTCCTCATCTGTCCTTTCTGTGAGGTGGTTTCTCTTGACAAAAGGGAACATTAGCATTCTGTCTCTCAGCCTCAGTTGTTCCCTTCTACCAGCTGACATGGCCACATGAACACACACCGGAATGACCAACCAATCAGGAGACAGGGGCCCGTCAAAGTTGACCTTTATTAGTCGACCATCACTCCTAAAAGACACAAATATCTTCTTCCAGAATAAACATAACAGTATGATTCTCTGATTATCAGAAAGCAAACAAACAAGTTGATCCACAATTTCAGCTCCACTTCCCCCAAATCAACCACGAGTTGATCAGAACTGATCAAATAATTAATATTTCCCTGTGAATTAAGATTTAAGAAAAAAAAAAGAAAAAAAACGTATTTGTATATGTATTTATTTTGGAAGAAAAGTATTATTATTATAATAATAAAGTATATAATCGTGGATCACCTTTTTTTCCCCTAGCTTTCTGATAATCAGAAAACCATCATGTTGTGTTTATTTTTGAATACGATATCTGTGTCTTTAGGAGCGATGGTGGTCCAATTAGGGTCACCTCTGAGGAACCGCTGGGCGACTACTTCGGAGACGACTCGTCTGTAGCGACCCGGGCTCAGCCGGCGCTAACCCTCCCACCCCCGTCTCCAGAGCGACCGGCTGCTCTCCTCCCGCCTGTGGGCTCCTGGCGGCGGGAACAGGGACCCAGCCCGCTGTTCTGCTCATTTCCTGTCACCACGATAACATTGTGGGGTTAGCGAGCTAACTAGCTCCCCGCTGTATGAGCTGTGTTTCAAAACAGTGGATGGGGTTCTGAGCCATTTTAAACCATGAAATGCAGAGGTTTTCTTTTTTTTCTCAATTCAATATTAACTCCAGCATTGATGCGTTTCATCAAAGTAAAGTGTATCACTTTAAAAACCTGTTTATTAACAGTGCAGTTACTCTTTAAGTTAGATCCAAATCAAATCTCTAGTAACCTCACGGTGCAGCCTCACCCCTCCAGCCCACACATATATTAAAACTGCAGTTAGTTAGGGGCAATAAAATACTGTCGACAAGTTTGACAAGGGTCAACAACATCAACACACAAACACACAGCGAGAGTCAAACCCATTCACCAATTCACACACACTGATTATAACAACCCACCCGGCCTGGAGTAGGCCAGAGGATATGGAGCTCAAAACATCCCCATGTAGGCTCAGGGCTTTGTTCTGCCGTTCCCACAGTAACCAAGGAGGAGTAAAGTGAGGGGGGTGGGGGCACGAGAAAGAGAGAGGAGGGCCAAGCTCTGCTTAAGTTACTACACAACAATAAAACGTCTTTCACAAGAGCCAGAGTTTCACTCCTCTACATGCAGGAGCCGTCACGCCTCTCGGAGAGGATGAGAGAAAGAAGTTCTGACACCACTCACGGCCCTCCTGGCTTTTCATTTTCAGCTGCCTGACACAGGGACTTTTTTTCTTTCATTTTACACCAACAGTAGAGCTACTTGTGTCAGAGCTTGAATAAGTACGTTCTCTAAAAATTCCTCATACTCATGGAAGTTTAATTTTGAGGCGATATAAGAGATTGATTGTATTGCTCGCCATTGACAGCCTGCAAATATTTGTAATCTGACCAACCTCTGGATAAAACAGCCCTTTTCTTTATTTTTTCCCCAAACAATCAATTGCTTTGTCATTTGGTCCTGTCACTGTAGTGCTTTCCGTCTCTAGTGTGAAAATCTGTATCATCTGAACTGAATCATCGTGCAACTTAAACTGCCACGTGCACCCTGTTGGAATGGTTCCTACATAGAGCGGGAGCTGAAGAAGTGGGCAGACTGTGAACTGGAGCTGAAACAGTTGATCAATCGACTAGTCAATTGACAGAAAACTAAATCACCAACAGCTTTGATAGTCACTTCATTGTTTAAAAAGGTGCATGCTCTCTGCACGCTCTGGCGTTACAGATCGAAGTTGAGCTGGTCTCAATTTGTTTCAGAGTCAACCAGTCCCACGTTTCTTTTTGTTTCCCCTAGTTCCGTCTGGAAACCAGCTCCCAGTGCCGTCTAACGCCAACGCAGCGGGCCGCTCGGCTCTGGTTTCGTTGCTTTGGTCGCTCATAGTGTGAACACCGCATAAGAGGCTCATCCTGGAACTGATTGGTTCTGCTATGGTGGATTCTTTCAAATGCCGTTACGAGCACTTTGGGGATCCAGAGGAACCGGATTATAGTCACGGATTAATCCGTCTCGTGCTCTAATGACAGTTTCAGCAAATATGACAAAAAGTTATTTTCAGAAAAGTCACCTACTGAGCCTTTGAGTCATTTATCAAAAAGAAAAAAAGGCCCAACAGCCTCTAGGCGCAGCTTCTCCAGCCAGTAAGGATCCGCTACTTTGGAATTTTCCCTCTACAGTCATATTAAACATGGTAAACAATAATCCTCACAGTTGAGAGGCCTACACCCCAAAGTGGTGATTTCACTGTCTTAAATGTCTTTGATTGATTTTCTGTCAAACAATTAATTGGTCACTTATTCCAGCGTTAAGGCAGAAAAGCCGGCAGGAGAGTGAAAAGCGTTAATAGCTTAGTATCCAGAGCTTGTGATCTCAGGTTACTGTGCTTTGTGCAATAGAGACGGAACAGAAGGCGCGCGCACACACACACACAGGGGAGACTGGGAGGAGTCACTAGATCAGCCTGTGTGTCTGCCGAGACATCATCTAATTAGAAGAAAGCCAACACCTAGCCCCTTATGAACAGCTGGATAGATACACGTGTGTGTGTGTGTGTGTAGGTACGTGTGTTGTTCTTATGGCTGATCCTAAACTAAGTGGCGTTCTGAGGCTCATAACTCATTGACTTAAGGTTGTACCGTGAGGTGTGTGCGTGTTGAGGCCAGGGTGTTCGACCGTGGTTAGGGATTAACCATCATGGACAGATTAACCCCATAATGCCCAGAATGACCCACTTCACCAAGTACACACACACACACACACACACACACACACACACACACACACACACACACACACACACACACACACACACACACACACACACACACACACACACACACACACACACACACACACACACACACGGCCTTTATTGTTGTCTGATCTGCTTGAGCGACATATGACCAGTGTTACACTGTATTCTGGGAGACAAAATGTGTTTGTTTGTAAACGGCGGGAGGCAGCGCTGCACTTCTTGTTCCCAGACGGACTGCCAGAAATTAAAAAGAAGAATAACTCAAAAATAATACTGGGTCTTTTCCTCTACGTCTTTCAGGCAAACTGGACAAAAGATTTGTGGTGAAATGCGTCCCGGATCACTTGGTCTCACTCCAGGTGGTCAGAGTGATCGCATCAGAATGCGTCTTGGTGGTCGTTTACCCTTCCACTAAAAACTTTCCACTTGTGATCCAATCAACCAAGATGCATTCTAAAAACCAAACGTAAACAGGGTCCTTGAGCTTCAAACACCAAAGACTCTACGTTGACATAATCCAGAAAGGGTTTCCATGTTGCAGCACAGCTTTTCAGAGATTCATAAATTAGTGTGTCGTTTTCCCGGCTCATTAAAGTTCAGTACTTCCTTCATCCATCCTTCAAGACCAAATACTACTTTAAAGTCTTAACACTGGTTACCTATTACTATTATTGATTTAATATTTCATTAGTTTATAAGGCAGTACATGGTCGTGCAGCAGACCCCCTCTCAGAGAGGCCTTTGGTTTATAAACCGGTGGGGTTTTAAAGAAAATTTCTTTTAAACACTATAAACCCCTCTTTTTCATTAGTCTTGTATGTGGTGTCTAAGAATCTTTGTGGCGTCATTAGTTGTACTAATTTTTATTATCATCTTCATATCTATTTGGTCGTGTCAAGCACTCTGAAGTGCATTTGATTGGTTGGAAAGGTGCCGTATGAATAAAGTACCGTTGATTGGTTAAAATTTAGACGGTAAAGCATGTTTCACATTGAAACATGACAAAAAAAAAAGGTTATAAGCATCCAACACTGCCAGAGGCTTCCACTGTATTACAGAGAGAACAGTGTTGGCAATGATACACAGGTGTGTGTGTGTGTGCTGATGCCAGGCCCGTGATGTAATGTGGCCAATCCCCTCAAAGCTAATCGCAGCTCGTTGCTCAGTGTCTGCTGTATAATAAATGAAGATATAAAGAGCTCAGATGCAGTAGATTTGGCTGAGCTGCAGTCATGTCCTGTTCTCACACACACACACACACACACACACACACACACACACACACACACACACACACACACACACACACACACACACACACACACACACACACACACACACACACACACACACACACACACACGAAACCCTTTCCGGACTTTTGTCTAGAGTCTCGATCATGTGACAATAACTATTCTGTAACCGTGAGGAAAAAAAAAACATGATTCAGAATATACTTTTACATAGTAATGCTACTTTGATACACTATAGAAACCCTTTCTGGATTATGGAAACTTTTGCCTGCTGTCTAGAAAAAAACAACCTAATTCTGAAAGTCATCATGTAAAAAGCCAAAGAAGAAATCAGTAGTTTTTTGTCACTCTTAAAAAATGACTCAAACATGAAAGGAAATGTTTTTAAAACTCTCGGGGTGTAGCGTTTGATATCAATACGTTATATCAAAGTAACTAAATGCCTCACACTGAGCATGACGTTATGAGATTTGTTCCCAATCATCTGACCGCATAGTGTTACTTCCTGCTCCCATCGAGCGCTGCAGATCTCTGGTTGTCAAGCAAGCTCAAGGTTGATCCATATGGATGTACCGCATCATCAATACACATCCCATCTCACTCACTCACTCACTCACTCACACACTCTCACACACTCACACACTCACACACACACACACTCACACACACACACACACACACACACTCACACACACTCACACACTCACACACACTCACACACTCACACACACACACACACACACACACACACACACACACACAGTGTGTCTGCATGGGCCCGTTCCTGTTCCAAACCTCCAGGCTGAAACGCACACATCAGAGGACACACACATGACAATGATGATGGCTAACAAGCAAAGTAAATCCTCTGAGGAGACAATAACAGCTGGATCTCCAGACAGGAAGACAGACAGAGGCTCAACCCAAGTGAGAGTTCAGTAAGATTGGTTTAAAAACAAACTTCACGTGACAATTCGGATTCAAGCTTATGAAAAAAATAGTTTGGATTCTTTGGATCGGTAGACCATTAAGGACTAAAGGAATGTAAAGGAATAAAACTAATAATACAATCTAGACTGCTGCTTGTCTACTGTGGTGCAGTTTGACCCATGCATGTTGCCATGGTGTGCATTGCTATAGTGTACACCATTAGCATGGTGTGTGTGTGTGTGTGTGTGTGTGTGTGTGTGTGTGTGTACCTGGTAGTACGTCCTGATGTGTCTGGTGAGAACGGTCAGGTTGTAGAGGCGAAGAGATACATCATTATTCACGTTCTTGTTCAGCCTCTGATTGGTTGGGCTGGGGTCGCTATGGAGACACACACACACACACACACACACACACACATCACAGATTAGATTGACATTACTTTTTGCTTCTTAAGACAAAGATCTTGTTAATTATACACACACACACATTCCAAGTGTAGGGTAACTATTGTGTTGGAGAGATTGATGCTCACATCAACCCATCAGCTCGTGCCAGACTGATTTGCATGTGAACAAGTGGTGGTGGGAGAGGGGGGGGGGATGAGGGGGGGGGTGGGCGGGGGTGGGTGGGGGAGGGTGGCTGGCGGACCTACAAAAACATGACGTCAGCTAAGACTCTGTTTCATCACTTTCTGAGAGTTCAACCGTCTGTACACTGCCCGAAGAAACATCCATTGGTCTCGGTCGGCCATGTTTGTCTGTTTACGGTTTCATGCACGCTTGGAGGTCCTACTTGAAAATATTGAAACTGGGACTGACAGTTCCACTGCTTTCATTTGTTATTCTTTTGACCAATGTTTCATCTCCTTCAGTGGTTAACTGAAATCTCAGAGAAAATGTCAGGAAACGGTGAAATATAATTTTTAGAGCCCGAGGTGAACTCTTCATATGGCTTCTTTTCAGATAATATGCGACAGAGAAAAGCAACAGTTCCTCCCCCTGGCGAATCGGAGACCACAGAGTGAATGATATTTTTAGTTGAAATATGACTGACAGAATTAACCGGATTATCAAAGCTATTTTGACTTCTCATGGATTAATGAACTAACCAGCTCTAATATGAATACACAATGTCCTCCTGGTGCTTTCAGTGCCGACACGAAATCGAAACTTCAACTGACATCTTCTCCAGCTTTATCTTTCATCACGTAGCCTACACTTCAACTTACACTTCAACTTCAATTCATCACTTCCACAGCTTTAACTCCTTTCAGCACTTTCACTTCAACTTCACTTTGCACTTATTTCACTTGACACTCGGAACCCTTTTAAGATCTCGATAACACAAATCATAAATCACGTACCGTTTTCAGCGCTTCCACTTCAACTCATTTCTTTAAATCACTTCCATTGACACTACCACCTCAATTCATCATTTCTACTTCCACAATTTTAACTAGACTAAAACTTCACTCGCGCTTAAAGTAAATTGACACTTCATTCTGTTCACTACAGTTACACTTCAACTTCTTTCAGCACGTTCATTTGAAATGCCATGTCATCTCCTTTCAGTGCTTAGATTTTGACCACCACTTCAACTTCAGCCTATTTCAGTGTTTCCTACTTTTTCTAATGTTTCAACTGCTAATAATCAGCAACCGGCAATGCTACATTATCTTCAGGAAATGCATCCCCTTCTTGGGTTTTCCCCAGTCAACACGTCCAACACGGTTCATTAAAGATAACCACATTAAATTGCAATATCATTGCAAATTTCTGCTCCATATATAACATATTGTTATATATTACAGACCGACTGATATGACAGCTGACTGCTTCTCTGACTGACTGATTTACCAACGCTCTCTGAGTGGTTTTCCAGTAATATTCCTCATGGCCTCCTCCTTTGTAACCCACTTTCCCCTAAACCTCTACCAAGTCCTAATCCCCCCACCCCCCAGATAGCCCAGCCTACACTCAGTGTGTGGAGAACAATAGCGCGATTATCATTGTTTCTGAAGACAATAACCAACATATGAACATGTGGTCTGATTGGGGACAGAGGGCCGTCTGGGTGGGTTATTATCACTGTGGACAGTTTTAGTGTCCTGGTGGTCCAAAGGCTGTCTGTACAATCCAGAAAGAATTAAAAGTGATAAGCCTATACATATTTTATTGTCAACAAATGTCATGAAAAGACCTGAGCAAACAATGAACGTGTCCTATTAACAAGTATTGTGTGTGTGTATCTGACTCCTCGGTGCCATAGAGCTCCACTGAAAACACATCAATGAGCCAGTGGGCTGCGCTGGGTGACTGTGGTACTTTTACCAAACCTGGTACAATAAGAAGTATCACACTTTAAAAAGCCTCACCAGACCACATTATGCTGTCTGAAATGGACGCCCTGCACGCTTACTGTGTCAGCAAGCATTGCATCACCTTCAGATATGTGACTGATTCTTCCTCACAGTGCGCCTAGAGCTCAGCTAAATATGCATAAACATATGCTGAGAGAGGTTGCACCACACTCTTGCCCCGTCTGCAACCGTGTAATTCTTTAAATCACAGTGCAAACAGACAGCAGCGCCGCTCTAAAGGGGCCGTTAATGATCTCCCATACTGTTTGTCTCGATGCAGACTTCAGCAGCACATCTGGCCGTGACGTTTACAACCTGAAACTAGCGCGTCAGGATGTGGTCGCACTGACAGTGACACACACACACACACACACACACACACACACACACACACACACACACACACACACACACACACACACACACACACACACACACACACACACACACACACACACACACACACACACACACACACTGGATTAACTCACTTGCCGTTCATAAACCCACTCTAGACACGCCGAAGAACCTTTTGGTTTTTCACTGACTCATACAAAATGAATGTTAAAACTCTCACATCGACGCGGCGTTACTTACATGTGTGTCATGATCTTGTGCAGGAAAACGCCATCCACCAGCTCCATGAACATGTTGACGCGCTCCTCGGAGCCCGCGTCGTCGCACGAGCCCAGAGGACCCAGCGTCCTCACCTGGGGACAGGAAGAGAAGTCAACCACACTGCACCTAGAAACGTGAACTGATCCTTTGATTCCCTTTTCAACTTCATATGCTGGCGGACATCCTGCTGAATCAAGATTTTCTAAATCGTGTTACCTCCACTGGGTAATCCTTCCAACAGTGACACAATTTGTTATTAAAAAGACGGCGGCTGAACATTACAATACATCTTTGCTCAGAGAAAGGACTGTGGATTTTGTCCCCCATTGCTTACATAGAAGTGTGTTTGGAGGGCATCCATTCGTGGCCAGCAGGAACAATATTGGCCACCAAAAACCCTTTTAATGTATATATGTGCATGTCAGCAATGTTTTAGGATAGACTTAAAAAATATGAACCTTTCTTTTAGAGCTATACTGGAATTAAAATGCAATATATTATATATTTAATATTTTTTTAAACCCTTATTTATTCAGGTTTTTTTTGTTGTTGCTGAGAGTAAAGCTCTCTTTTTGAGGAACGCCCTGCTCGCCTCACACAGTGACACAGCTGGAAGCTGCCCAGTACAACCACAGTCTGATCTGCTGCTGGCCGCCGAGCAACTCCACTGGAGCGAGCGCTGCTCTTTCATTTTCTCCTCCCAAACATAGCTGAAAAACCCAGGGTTCTTTGACCTCGGATGTGCAAAAAAAAGAAAAGAAATAAGGAGACAGAGAAACTGGTAGTAACTAGTCAGTTTCCATGTGTCCACTTTCTACGGTGTGGCTGTGTTAACTGTGATTGTCTGCGTCCAACAAAGCTGGGAAAAACTGTTGGTTGGGCGGACGGGTCAACAGGATGGGGTCACAGGGAAACAGGAAGTACCACAGAGTTAATAACCTGTTGAATGCTGTGTGTGAGTCGTCACAGCCCGGGTTGGAAGATCAAAACTCTGAGGACACTCATATCTAGAGTGAAGTCTACTAAGGAATGATTATATTTAATCCTACTTTTGTTTGTTTTTTGCTTTCTGTTAATGTTGTGAAAGATATTTTCACAGAAAAGCATTGTAAAACATTTTTCTTTATTTAAATATGCCTGTAAATGAACTCAATATTCCAGAAACAAAACATTTCTGAAGGTTGCAGTTGGGTAAAATAATGCTGCTTTACACTGCATTCCGTTTACATTAGTGTATGCAGAAGCCTTGCTGGATGAGGGGAATCAGCTGCAGGCCGTTTGCTCAGATGGAACAACACATTCACCCCATGGCCCATGGACATACTAAAACACCCAAAGACAGCTAAAACCACTAAAACAGGGAGAATACTTGAGCATAACGGGGGAAATATAAGGATTTTAATGGCAAACGATGATGAAGAAGTAAAGAAACAGAGGAAGCTGAAATACTGTGACCGGTGAAGCAGAAGAAACACAGAATTCACCTTTTTTCTGTTTGGCAATTAAGTATGAGAACTAAACTTGGAAAGTCCCAGAGACACAAACCAACATCCCTCAATGCCTCAATGCCTCAGTTAGTCTGAGGCTTTTATTCTGAAAATCTTACCCCCTGTCACTGTAATGCATCTGTCTGAGCAGCTCAATAAATGGGTTAATGGTGCGCGAGAGAGCAAACTACTACATGTGGTACGTTAGAGGTGAAAGTAGTTTGTTCTTCTACCAGTTAATCGGGTAGTTCTTGGTCTAAAAAAAAAAGAAAAAGTGTAACCGAACTGAGAGAAACAGATGGGGGAAAGTAAAACAGAGACAGGGGTCGGCAACTCGCGTGCGTCGCCTCACAACAACCGTGTTTGCGTGCGCGCGTGCTGCTCCCACTCACCCACACCACCAGCGGCGACTCCATGAAAGTGGCCAGCAGCTCGGACAGAGTCACGTCCATGGCTGGTCCAACGGCCCCGAGTCCGTTTATCAGTCACCAACCAATCATAAATCCACCGGCCGGGTCAGTCGATATCCGCAGCGGGCTCGCGGTAGGTCACCACACGGGACAGAACAAAGCCCCCGCGAGGCATCGATTCCCCCCCTCCTGCACGAGCTCTCCCTCTCTCTGTCTCTCTCACACCACTATTGTCTCGCGCTGTCCCGTTTCCCTAAACACTGGGTTTAAAACGAAAAGCGTTACATGTGAATTCAAACTTTTCCAAATACTTCCATAATCGCCCATGTGCACCACGGGTCAGTTCCGTTAGTTTAGCGGGTCCATATCCAGTTTATGTTCCGGCTGTAGGTGAAACACTTGATCCAAACTTCGCAGGACAGTGGTCGCGTTTCCAAGGGATACAAGACTCGAACCGTAAAGCGGCGAAACGGCCGCGAAATACGTAAAAGTAAAGTAAACAAAGTAGAGAAAAGTCAAATGCGCGGTGGAAGAAAACAGAGAATATTAAAAAGTTAATGTTTCCGTTGTTTGTTACATCTCCACCACGTCTCTCTACCTCTCTCCTCCTATCTCCATCAACCTGACCGTGTGCGGCCAGCAGCAGCGGAGGGTTGACTGAAAGCGGGGCTGACCAATCCACTACCGCAAAAAGCGCGGTCTCCGCCCTCTGCGATGAATCAGCCAATGACAGTGTAATAATTTGGCAGCGTTTTCACTGAGCATGACGTCACCGCCATTTGTTACCAGCCAAAGACCTAAGACGGAACAAGATAGTGAACGTCCTTAGAGGGATAGAAGATTAACTTTTTTTGGTATTTTTAAATTAGTGGATTTCGGTGAGTTAGGTAATAGTAGTGAGTGAGTTTCATTCATTAATGTTCTAGTTGATGGTCTTATGATGTTGATTTTTTATTTTTGGCATATATCTTTGTTGAACAGTTGAGTTTCTTAAAGCAGATTACAAAAGATAACCATCACAAACCACGGCTGTGTCATGATATTAGTGTCGGTGCAATGACAAAATGATGGATGATATCTTGATGTTCTGTCACATTAACTACAGTTCCTTCTATTGTTAGTTCTTACTTGTGTTTGCTCGTTATCTGAATTGTCATTTCATCTTTTCAAGCAACTATTTGACCGAACTCAGAATACTTAGATTGAGTTAGCAACAGTTAGCTCACCACGTGTGCTAAGCGCCCTAACTAACAGGCCAACATCACCTACTCATTTAGCCAGCACGTTTAATTAATAACACGTCACAGTACTTCGCCATTCACAACAGATATTTTTTTAGTTTTCACAAAGGTTAGTTTATCTGTAATTTACTTAGACAGTTTCCATGCTCACTTTGGTCCACAAAATCTGTTTATAAATAGTTGTAGGATTATTTATTTTGTCCAATACTATAGTTACTATGAATATATTTCACAATGTTTGACCATTTGAGAATGAAAAAACACAGAGATAACATAACGTAAACATAACAAACATAAAACATAAAAAAAAAACTTTCGACCCTGTCCGTGGAATGGGTTCCCTACTTATAGATATGGACTGATCTAAAATATAATAGAGACTTTTCTCCATGTTGAGATAAGATGTGATCAGATATCAATTTACAGGGCAGACACATAAGGAAAAGGCTCTGTCCTAAATCATAGCAATAGGCACGATTATATAAAATATGGATTTCAAGGCCTTCGTGATTTACTTCATATAACGAAAGAAAAGAAAAAATAGAGAAAGAAAAAAGAGGATAATATAATTAAAACACTTCCAGTAAACTTTAACTTCCCCTTCAAGCTAACACAGACAGGGGTTGGGGGTAATCCTCTTGCTCTGCATTGAGACTCTCTGGCTGCTCCTCAAACAGGTTGAAAAGGAAACCGAAGATCAGCTCAAATCAAAAGGGCACAAAGGCCAAATGCAAAGTGGCAGCACCTGATGACAAATAACTTCTATGAGTGTGTTGTACTTTTTATATGAAGTCTTAAACTCCATGTGAATGTTTCTGGTTTCACTTTGCAGAGTGAAGCGTTCAGTACACGGGGCCCTTTACGGAGGAGTGGAGTGGGAGAGTGAGGCGTGTTGGTGCTGATCTCAGAGCAGTCTGACATGTGGAGGAGTACAGGGTGGATCCGACCTGGAGAAAATCACTCCCCAGTGTGCTCTTTGCTTTTGGCATGATCAGACAGGAAAAGAGGCAAGTTCTCCGGCTTCATGTCCAGAACCAGACCAAACACGTAGCCGACACAAACGGAGCGAAATAAAGAGGAACGCAAAGAGAAGTCCGTTTGGAGACCGAGAGGGGTTTTGTTGTTGTTGTTGCTGAAGTGGAGGATCCGGGAGACTAAACTGTGGCCCGGCACTGGACTTTGTTCCACTTCAGAGATCCCACGTGGTAATAATAATCTGTAGAACAGTGCCCCCCTGTGGCTAAGTTACGCTACTACACCTGCCCGCCGATAGAGAGCCAGTAGGATATGGAAGGATGGATGTAAGCTTCAGTGTAATAAAACACTAATAGTTTTCATGAATCCGTAAACCTTTTAAATAATGGTTTGTTATTTCACATTGACTTAAGAAGTATTTAAATGGTGGTACAAATAACAGTTATAGCAGTAATACTAGTGATACTTTGTACCATCCATTCCTGACCGTAATGTTTCAGATCTTTCTTTTAAAAATGGTAAGATCTGAACTCCTGGATGGATGAAAGTACTTGGGAACGGTACGAGTGACAAAATACTTCAACTCAAAGGCTCACTTACCAGCTGTTTCTTTCAGGGCTTTCGACCACATCTCATGGCCTTCCACGGTGTATGGACACATATGAACCGTGGACCATCAGTCACGCGACAACCCGTTTTTGGCCCAGTGTTCCTCACTGAGGTCATGTGACGACTTCCCACCTGTTCACTGATGAAGACCGTGAGATCCGGTTGAGTGGACGTTTGAAATATGATTTTATTTTTAGTCACAGACACTAATAATCTGCTGTAGAAAATGAAGCCAAAATCTAACAGTGTTGTAGCGTTCTCCCAAAATACACAGTAAAAATACATTAATATACTGTGTATTTTGATGCTTTTTAGAGGCAAGAACACTGAACATCAACAGCAGGCAACTGGAAGTCAACGGTATTTATCAGAAAATCACACGTCATTGTTCTTCCTCCTTTGTGGATTCAAACTAGCAGGTCAGTAATATCTTGTTGAGAAGAAATGATATTCAGGCATTCGGTCACCCAGTAGTGCTGACTCAGCACCAATAAGGAGACCTGTCTGATACCCACTCACATCGCTGGGTCTAGTACGGGTACCATTCTTTTAGGACATAATTAAGATAAGATAATCATACTTTTATATCCAAGTGTTTGTATGTTATGTTGTCTGGCCTTCCACACGCATACACTGAGGCCTGCAGCTGCTTCATGGACCACTGGTCCCGGATCAGGACCAGGAATCGGCCGAGACCCAAACACAGCTCTCAGAATCAGATAGATGTCGGATCGGTGCGTCTCCGGAGGAATTCTTGAGTTTGAAAGGAACGAGGGAACCATTGACCTCCGTTGACGGATGTTCTTTACTCGATTGTGGAGAATTTAAAGCCAAATACCATTAAAGAATGTTTGCAGCTGGCTTTCATTTACCTGAGTTACTTTAAGAGGTTAGTCTCCGTCTTGAGACCCTTTTCTGTGCCACATCTGTTTTGGAAAAATATTTAAATGAAGAAATAAAAAAATAAAAACACAAAGTCAGTGGTCTTCTATCAATCATCTATTTATTTATTCGTTGTGAATATTCATACAAAAAGCAGATTTACTCAGGAAGAAGTGATGTCTGATAAACAAGTGGTATCAATTAACTTTACATTCAATACAGTTAATTCTGCTTAGCTCTGCCCCCTCCCCCTCCTCCTCCTCCTCCTCCTCCTCCTGGACCAATGGCAGTTGAGGCAAAAGGTGAAACCTGCAATCCTATTGGTGCATTCTGGACTTCATAAATCTATTTTTCAATATTACAAATATATAAATGCTCTAGCCAGTGATGAGAGTGATAGTTCGTCAGGTCTATTTCAGGTCATAATAATACTTTGCCGTCTTCAAAGACAGACACGCACACGCACACACACACACACACACACACACACACACACACACACACACACAAAATATATCCATTCACACCCACTAAATATATCCATTCACACACACTGAATATATAATAACTTCAGCATCACGACTACAAACTACAACATCACGTTTCCTGGCCCCGCTCAGGCTCAGAAGTGATCAGAGGGGACGAGCCGTCGGTCAGAGGAACTAAACGGTCAGAGAGGAAATATCAAGTGCTGCGTCCTTTATTAAGAGTTTATTCAGACGTCTGCATTTGACCAGGAGAGTCGCTCAGAAACCAGTCAGTCAACAGTCAGTCAGGTGAAGAAGGCTGCAGCCTCAGGCCACGAGTGGAAAGACTTCTGGGTCTAAAGCACTGTTCTGTGTGTGTGTGTGTGTGTGTGTGTGTGTGTGTGTGTGTGTGTGTGTGTGTGTGTGTGTGTGTGTGTGTGTGTGTGTGTGTTCTTCATAGCAATAACGGCTCAGCGTGGATTTAAATTAGCACTTTATGAATCTTAAGTGTGAGTGTGTGACTTTTCACATCTCACCGGGGGCCTCATGTGTACTCGGGGCCGACTTATTGAATACAAAAACTAAAAAGTCTGAACACAAAATCATATTTTTTTTTTTTACACAAATTCTCAGCACTGCAAAAAAGTTAAAATAATTGTGACTGTGATATCTTAAATATTTTGAATCATAACAGTTGAAATGGCGAGTGAAGGTAAAGGGTGCGTAGTGAAGGAGGAAGA
Organism: Ophiodon elongatus; assembly: GCA_016806645.1. Classification (NCBI taxonomy): domain Eukaryota; kingdom Metazoa; phylum Chordata; class Actinopteri; order Perciformes; family Hexagrammidae; genus Ophiodon; species Ophiodon elongatus. The sequence continues at coordinate 524,712 of JACSYO010001822.1, forward strand.
GCTCTGAGAGGAGAGAAGAGGAAGAGGAAGAGGAAGAGGAAGAGAAGAGGAAGAGGAAAAACAAAAAGAGGAAAAGAGGAAAAGGTGACTTTTCCAGGTCCATATTTTGGTCTCACTGAGAACCGATGAGGAGAAAGATGAGTCGTATGAAGGTGTGAACCTCATGGAGAAGTCTCTGTTTCCTCCACACACAAGTTAAACTGCATGTACGGTCACTACAGTACATTCTACTATCTGTACTCTCTGCAGCACAACAGAGTATTAGGGTCAACGGGGTCAAAGAGACGGCTAAAGTCTGGATGTCATGAGAATAAAGCTGCATGAGAATAGTCCTGTTGGGTCGAATCTAACAGAAATAAAGTCAAAGTTCTTCTGAGGAAGAAGATTCTTCTTTCAAGAATGTAATCTGAACTTGTGTTTTAGTTTCACATAAAAGAAGTCATGTGACAAGAAAGCTGTGATTTTACAAGAAAAAGTCAGAAAATGACGAGAATAAAGTTGTGATTTTAGTAAAATAATTTTAACAGTTACAGATAAAGTCATACTTCTATGATAATAATTGGACTAGAAAAGGTGATATTTGGAGAAACATTTTCCATGTTATGAAACATTGGAGTCCAGTAGCGTTATGGTGAGAGGCAGCCAGTGATAGTGACGCTGATGACATGCAGTCCAGGCCTCCACAGCCACGCTCCGTACACTAGAAATATAAATAGACTAACACGCGTGTACGTTAACTAATCGGACCTGCTTTTATCCAAACATACAGCATTTTGTTCTCAAACAATAACTACATTTTCTCTGTAATATTATTACTTTGTACTTCATTTTAGTTTTTTCTACTGAAATCACAACTTTATCCCCAAATATGTAGGATTTTTTTGGGTAATATTATGACTCGACTTTTTCTTGTAAAATTAGAAATTGATCTCATAATATTAGGACTTTTTCTCCTAAAACGTTATTATCTTATAATATGATGTTTTTTTTCTTCTTTCATTTATATCTTAATATTATGACATTGTATTGTTACATAACAACTTTAGGTTGTAATATTGTGATGTTTCCCCATAAAACTACAACTTCTTCTCATATTCCAACTCTCAGAGACTTGTTCTCTCCGGGCCCCAATACTCCATCACTACTCAGCGTCCGCTGTGCTGGACCGCTATACACGTGTACGCCGCTGTGACTCTCTAAGACTGGTGTGTGTGTGTGTGTGTTCTCAGCGCAGCCAGGAGCAGGGCACCCACTGGGGCTCAGTGTCTAGTTTGTTGATGAGTCGTAGCAGCTCGTTGAAGGCCTTGTCCTGGTCCGTGTTGACGATGACGGCATCGAACAGGTGACCACAGCTCTGCTCCATCTCCCGCGCTTTCTCAATGATGTCCCGCAGCTCCTCGGGCTGTCCACCACGCACACACGCACACGCACACACGCACACGCACACGCACACACACACACACACACACACACACACACACACACACACACACACACACACACACACACACACACACAGAGATGTAAACACTGGTGATGTGTATCTGTGACTGAGTGTAAACAGGCGGAGTAGACAGTTTATTTGAGAGAAGGTGAATGAATACCTTGGGGTTCTTGTTGTCTTTAGCCAATAGGGCTCGGAGTCTTTCCTGGGAGGGCGGAGCTATGAAGATGATGTAAGGCTTCAAGTCAGAACTCCTGAGCACCTTAAGAGCCTGCACACACACATACACACAAATCTGTGAGGATTCAACCACAAACCTTTTAGCCTGTGTTCTGCAGTGCTCGGTCAGAGTGTGTGTGTGTGTGTGTGTGTGTGTGTGTGTGTGTGTGTGTGTGTGTGTGTGTTCACTCACCTGTGTGTGCAGACAGAGCACACAGATCTTTCCAGTGTTGATGACCTGTCTCACTGAGTCCGTGCTGGTCCCGTACAGGTTCTTCTCAAAGTCCCCGGACTCTATCAGCTTCCCTGGGAACAGAACGCAGAAGGGGAGGGGAGGGGGGGGGGGGTCATTCTCCAGATTCCTGCTGATGCCGTGTCCTTTCCTTTGTACGGGGATGAGACGTCTCTGGTGTTATTCTGACAGTTATACAGCAAAATGATGCTGTTGTTCTCTCGCTCACTTTGGTGAGAGGCTTATGATACTGTCACAATCCATTTTCATGGGTACGTTTTGGAACCAACCACACTATGGAATAGCAGTTCCTGTTTGCACTGTGACCATGGAAGGGCGCACAGCGTCTGAGGACATGGGCGTGTCCTCATCAGAAGATGGAGGAAGTTATGCCGCATACACCCTTGCATCAATCAGAGGCTGAGGGTTAGATGCTGCATCATTTAATTAATGTGCAGCCACAGACTGTATATAAGAAGTGGACCCAGTCACCGTGACATCACCCACTGGGTCGTGGACTGGGTCGCCATCTTGTTTTTTTGCAACCAGAAGTGACTCTAGAGGGTGCAGCAAAGTACAACTGAATGTGACACGTTAAAGCAACCAAAATGTTACCAATAACTTTCATCAACTTAAAACACACTGTGAAAGGGTTGAAGTTGTCAATTAACAAGGTAGCCCCGCCCTAAAGCATCTCCTGCTTTATGGTCTGTTGGACTCTAAATGGACCATAATTTACTAAATGAACATCATGCTGTATTGAAGAAGACTTGAAACTAGAGATTGAGACATAAACTCATGTTTACAATGTTTACTGAGGGAATAAATCAAGAGAGAAGTAGAGTCATTTTCTCATAGACTTCAATACAACCAGAGGAGTCGCCCCCTGGTGGTCAGGAGAGAGAATGCAAGTCTATGGCATCTCTGCATTGGCTTCACTTTCAGACCATCCGGACGCTATATACTATAACTTATCCATTAGTGTGCCGTTGAGGCTTTATAGCTCCCACCATTCACCTGTACAGCACTTCTTCTAAGCCTCGGCTCATAAATCACTTCTAAATACTTTTAGCTTGATCGCTTGAGAATTATATTTTGTCATTTGCGAATGAGTGAACTTGAGTACACCCTTGATGGAGCTGGTGCTTCAGGGGGGGAAAAACGACTAGAGTCAGACACCGAATACTCTAAATAATATATTTACATATGCGTCTGTATGTCAGTGTCTAATAACGTGGAACCTTACCTGCTGCCAGTTCTGCCTCAAAGGTCTGACGAGACACAAAGTGGTAGTCCCGACCACTCAGCTCGCAATCCCGACGGCTCCGCGTGGTGTCTACGACACACACACACACGTTAGTATATCCACAAACACATAAAAGCATGTGTACAGTCAGTGTGTGTGTGTGTGTGTGTGTGTGTGTGTGTGTGTGTGTGTGTGTGTGTGTGTGTGTGTGTGTGTGTGTGTGTGTGTGTGTGAGTCTTACGGGGTACAGCTCCAGCGAAGCGTTCTGGTTGGCTGTTGAGCAGTCTCTGTCTCAGCTCCACCTGCCCGCAGCTGGTTGGACCAATCAGTGCAATCGGCCGCTTCCTATTGGCCGGCTGGTGGTACAGCGCCATCTCCTCATAGGTGAGAATCTCCTCGTTGTCAATGTCTGGGCAAATGGACAGAAAGAAGTGAAAAGAAAGTTATGATGGGGTCCAGAGGGAGAAAGTGAATCCATCAGACAAGAGGAAACGATGACTACCATGACGTATCCAAGATGAACTGATCCAGATCCAGAAGCCAGCAAGTCAGTAGCAAACAGTCGATTTTATTTGTTTAGAAAAACAGTTCTGTATTTAGACTCTGTGAATGGTGAGGTTTTTTTGGTCAAGAAATAACATTGCTTCACTTTGCAAGGTTGGATCAGCCTCATCACACGAGGACCTCCCTGTTAAACACTGCGCTAACGTGAGCCACCGGGTTGTGGACTGGGTCGCCACACAACATATGAATTGTATTAGTATTTATCCATGTTCATAAAAGAACACAGAAATAAACATGGAGGAAAGCGTGTAAATGTATCTTTCAGGAGCTTTGCCCCGACCATAAGGACACTACTTTAAAGATGCTATTCAGACGGCATTTACTCGGAACTCGAAACATATTCAAGTTTTTTGTTTTTCCACATATACTGGCGAGAGTTTTCTCGTAAATGTACCACTTTAATCCTGTAAAATCAGAGTGCACCTCACGCCCCCTCATCATTTTACTGTTTACATACAATGGCCCTAATAAGCCATCATAGACACCCATTCACGTCCAATTCAATCTCTCTTTCTTCACAGTTGGTCATCCATTACTACATTTACGAGCAGTTTACAAGCATATGAAAGTTGTGCTCCAGTTACAGTTAATGAGTCGCAGAGAGACAGGAAGTCCTACCATCGTTCCTGTGAATGTTGTACAGCAGCTTCTTTCTCTTCCTCTTGTTTTTCTTCGCACACCACAGCTTCCCTGTAAACCAGCACAAGGAACATGTGTTCTTTACTAAATCAATTATTTTAGTTTTATTTTTAGCATTTATGTATGTGTGGTGGTGGGAAATGGTTTCCTGTCAGGTAGCTAACTGGAAAATTGGGCACCAACAAACTCCCTCAAGTGAATCAGATGTTTCCTGTGGTCCCTCAATCAATCAATCCAGTCATTAAATAAAAGATACAAACTATATACTGTCCATTGTACACTAAAAAGCCTGCACCGCATGCTATAAACCGTTTGTTCACAGTCATCAGGTTAATGTGTGGAGAGGAGAGCAACGGACCAGACTTCTCCGGCTCCTTGTCTTCTTCTATGGTTTGTTTCATGGCTTCTCTCTGCTGCTGGAAACTCTTCCCTGTGGAGGAAAAGAGAATATGAGAGCAAACAAACAGCGGCCATATGAGAGTCTGACTCAGTAGCCTTCAAATGCTCTCATAAAAACACCCAAGACAACAACAACAACAACAACAACAACAACAACAACAACAACAACAACAACAACAACAACAACAACAACAACAGGGATGGACGGACAGACGACAGTACCTGGCACCAGTCCGGCTAGAGGCTGGTTGTCCTCGTCTCCGTCCCTGTACGCCTGCCACCAGTTGGGGTCTGACTGGCTGATGATGTGGAGGATGTCTCCTTTCTGGAAGGACAGGCCCAGCTCTCTGCACGGCACGTAGGGGTCGTCTGACGGGTCGTAGTCGAAATGGGCCTTCACGTGGATCTGGAGGAGCGAGAGAGAAGGCCGAGGGTGTCACTTCTGTCGACACCTTTTTAAATCTGCTCTTCCTCGAGCCCTCGGGAGGTCACGACTCGGCACTCACCACAGACTCTTTGACAGGAGGAGGTTTGCTCTGAGTGCTGGGAATAAGCATGAAGGTCAGCAGGCCGTGCATGTCCGCCTGTCACACACACACACACACACACACACACACACACACACACACACACACACACACACACACACACACACACACACACACACACACACACACAATTTATCAGCCATTATAAACTATGCATTTTGCATTGAACCTTTAAAGGACTTTTGCTGTTGTGCTCCATGTAATGAAAGTATCATATTATAGAGAATATTGCCATCGATACAAAAGGAAACTGTTCCACAAATAATCGTCTCGACACAAATCACAAATCAGTGGGATGGAGGTAGAATGTGCCGAACAGTTAAATGTCCGTATGTCATTTAGAAAAGGCTGAACGTGCATGTAAACAGGAATATTTGGTAAAGATAACATAACTACTGAAACACTTTTCTTGAACCTTGATTTAGCCAGAATAATCACTTTTATAAGGGCCTGGCATAAAGGTTTCATAAAGGGCCTGGCATAAAGGTTTCATAAAGGGCCTGGCATAAAGGTTTCACCATAAAAAAACAAAACAGTTAACTGACTTAAAGTCCCATAAAAGACTTGACAGCCTTAAGCAAACCAGCATAACTCAGAGAATGTTCATTCTTCACACTAATTATTCCATGAATCGCTCTGTTACCAGCTGGTGATGCTCAAGGCACTCTGGGAACTCTGTGGATAAACTCACAAGGATGTCAAAGACTTGGTTGACATCTTTCCCTCTGATCTCTATGCCGTTGATCTCCAGTATTTCATCTCCTTCTGATAGAAGTCCACTCCGCTCAGCTGCTCCCCCTCGAACGATGCGACTGATCACGACACTGTCCATCTCATTACGGACCGTCGCCCCCTACAGGAGACACGCACAGAAACACAGTGGAAGGACGCCATGTTTATTGTATTATTATTTACAGCTCATCACGTACTGTACATTGACCCCAGGAAAGAAAAGGCTGGTACTTTACAGAAGACAATCAGAGATTCTACTGAATTAAATCTAATTAAATGCTTTACGGAGGGCAAAAAAAACAAGGCAGAATATTCATTAAGTATTTGCCTTGTGTTATCTTCAGTTCAACTACTGGGTTTAGTTTGGAAAGATGATTTTATGGAGTGAAATTAAAGCAATAAAAGAGCCCAGTAGTTGTGGCGGGACGTCAGCTCTCCATGTAGCTGCTTCCCGAGCCTCGGTCTTACCAGCGGGATGTCTTGGGCTTTCTCTATGCGAACTATCTTCACAGTCTCTCCTCCCCACTGGGTCAGCGTCTCTCCCTCGGAGGGCAGCGGCTCAGGCTGCATCTCCGTCTCCGCTATGCTGTCATGGGCCAGGAGCAATGACTGCACAACACACACAGACACACACAGACACACACAGACACACACCTCAGCAACAGGACAGGAGCAATGGTTCCTTAGTGTCTTTGCTCACAAAGCGCCTGCGTGTCTCTACCTGGATGTGTGTGTCTGACAGCAGGCTGTGGAGTTCCAGGCCCTCTTTGTTCTGACTCAACTGGATGAGACTCCTGGTCTGGAAACCGTGGCGACAAAAAAACATCGTTGGCATCATCACAAGCACATTATATTTGTATATTATCGACGTAGCAAGTGCAGCCATTTATGAACATAATGCAGTGATTGATTATACTGAAACATATACTGAAAAGAAACAAGATTCCTGCAAAAATAATTATGGGTTCATCTAAAGATGGGCTCAGATTATGAAGAATTGACATTCTGGGCCACCGCCAAATCTTAAAACTTAATTTGGATCAAATCTGGTAGTTAACCAGAATCGTGGAGAGACAAGTGAACAAGTGAACAAAGAAGAAGTGAGGAGTCCTGAAATGACAACATGTTGGGAGAACAGTGTATTTGATGGAGCAAAGGCATGTTTAAAATGTGACAGGAGCCATCTATGCTCTAAATGATATATATGTTGCTATCTAAGAATAACGGGCTACATTCACCAAGTTTTTACTTTCATTTGTTCTTGAGAAAGGTCCCCGTCAAACGCACGATGTGTTCCCGACGCGCAGACCTGTTCTCACAATGTTGAATCTAATTATGCTCGTAAATTGAAAGCACAGTTGATCTTAATTAGCAGTTAAACGCCCTGTCGGTCCCATAAAAGGGCACGAGACTGCAGGGCCGTGTGCACACGTAGAAATTGAAAAGAAAAAAGGGGAGAGAATTAAGTCAAGAACGCCAAAACAAAAGTCTAAAGAAGGGTGGAGCACTGGACTCCAAATGTAAAACAACTATTTCAATAGGAAATTATTCTTCAGAGCTGTTGGTTGTCTTCGGAGAATGTCTGTGAAAATTTGTCCCCAATTTTTTAAATGGTTAGAATGTAAAAATAGTTCCAATCTACACCTAATATGAAGTCCAGCTAAGAGGAGAAAAGCTAGTACAGTATTTAGAGGGCCTGTTTATATTTTCTTATCACTTCTTCTGCACTTGGTTATCAGTGACAAAGGAGCAGGTTTCTGGCAGTGCCGTGTGGAAGCTGGAAGCTTTCCCTGCTTTTGAGCCAAACGCGGGGCAGGGGGCGGAGATGCCAACGTGGAGCAGAAATAATGCGCTGCTCTTTAATGAGATTCCACTGAAATGAGCCATGAATAGCTCCGACAGCTAGCCGACTCAAAAGAACTACTGCAGCACTGATCCGACGAGCAGCCTGGATGTCCCCTTCACTTGAACTGGTTATCTTGGACCTGGTGTCGACTGCTAGTCTCCCATAAGAAGAGCAACTTCACAGAGGTGTCACAGGTCAGTCCGTCCAGCGGCTCCCTCCTCCTGATGAGTCATCAAGTCTGAGCTAAAACTGACCACGGCAGCATTCATTATAAACGGGCTGTTGTTTTAAAATGTGATTGCAACATAAAAGAGTTGGCTGACAAGAATGTGTGTGTGTGTGTGTGTGTGTGTGTGTGTGTGTGTGTGTGTATGCAAACAGCTCTAATTGATGCTGAACAGAGCTGCTCTGTCTCCAACCTCGTTATTACAGGATACACTCGCTGACCTGGACTCTGTGTGTGTGTGTGTGTGTGTGTGTGAGTGTGAGTGTGAGTGTGAGTGAGTGAGTGAGTGAGTGAGTGAGTGAGTGAGTGAGTGTGAGAGTGAGTGAGTGAGTGAGTGAGTGAGTGAGAGAGAGAGAGAGAGAGAGAGAGAGAGAGAGAGAGAGAGAGAGCGCTTTCTGTCTGATGAACATGATGCAACAATAATTGTGTCGTTGATGATGTGACATGCAGTAAGCGGTGACTTACCTCCATGGCCAGCTGAAGAGCCTGGTGTGTGTGTGGGTACGGAGGAGAGGGCCGGTGCATGCTGGTGGCCACGGCATTGTGGATCTTCAGCGCTGACTGGAAGTCAGACTGAAGGAGGACAAAAAGGAGACACGCTAAGTATCTGCAAGTCCCCCTGCTCACATCACTAGGCCTGGAGTTACATCGTTTGAAAGGGAAGTCAAAAGGGAAATGAAGTTACGGTACATCATCGAGTTTCAGTTTATATACTATTCATGAAAGTTTTTGATTTGGGACTTTGGAAGTAAAACTTCTTTTGTTAGTTCAAGGCCCTGACGTGGGAGTGCGTCTGTGGCCATAGTGTTTAGGCTAGTCGGCCCCTGATGGTTGCCTTTTGGCCCATTCAGCACGTTGAAAGCTGAAATGAATCAGGTCACGAGAAGAGAGACGGACGTGAGGAAAAGCCAGCAAACGACTAAAGTCTCATTTTACATCTCGTGGATCATTCTAATTCATGAACATCTTCACAACGACACGGCCAGGAACCAAAACTGAAACGAGGTCCCTTCACTTGAAATACGAGTCAAATGTTCAGATTTCCAAAGGGTCATTCAGAGCTTTCTGATGCTCACAATTGCTAATGTTCCGGGAGAAACACTGAATTATTTGTTAGCGTTGGGCATAAAAATATCCAACTTAAGTAATATTTAATACTGGCACAAAAGAGAGCCCGTCCGTAGCCTTGGTTCCAAAAAGATTTGAATTGTCCTCCGCCCCTCCCCATCCTCCATTCCAACTGTACAAATCTTGTGAGGCCCCTGTTGTCATGGACGCTCCAGCTGAGACGGTGGGGACCGCACCGCTCCGTCTTTGTAAAGCCCTTCTACGTCATAAAAATACCACAATCACGTATTGACTCGGGGCCCTCTCCGTCCAGTGGCCTTCATGTTACCTTGTTTAGTAGTGCAAGAACCAGCTCCACGTCATTCTGACTCTGCTGGTCGGACAGGCAGCCCCGGACCTGCTTCAGGGACAGCAGCAGCTCCTCCAACTCTGCAGGGAAACAAACACACACACACACACACACACACACACACACACACACACACACACACACACACACACACACACACACACACACACACACACACACACACACACACACACACAGTAAGAACCGTTGGCTTTTACAGAGCGTCCTACACAAGAGAAAAGACGACAATTGGCTCGATATTATAGATTCACTTTGGACAGCCTGCTTGTCCTGGCTTCAGACTAATGTGTGTGTGAGAGAGGCTGCATCTCATTTCTAAGTCAAGAACTCACATTTTGTGTTCCTGTTTGTGTGATGGTGGGTCAACACTTCCACCCGTAACAACGTTTTAATTAAGTCGCCCTCAAGAGCCTCTTGTGTCCTTCTCTCCCTCCCTGAGGAATTTTCCTCCCTAACGGCAGACAAGTCTTCCTTACATTCCTCTCTCTCACAGACAGCGTTCTCTCCCTCTCTCTCTCTCTCGCTCCCTCCATCCATCCATCTCTCTTTCTCTCTCCCCCTCCATCTCTTTGCTTCCACCCTCTACTCCTTGTACTTCGTCTTCACCTTTTCAGATTTAAATGATCTTTCAGGTTTTAGCGTCCTTCACACCTCTACCTCTTTATTATTTCCTTTCCCCTCTGAGAGCTTTATTACATCAATGATCTGTAATTCTACTCCTGTGTGTGTGTGTGTGTGTGTGTGTGTGTGTGTGTGTGTGTGTGTGTGTGTGTGTGTGTGTGTGTGTGTGTGTGTGTGTGTGTTTCTACCCAGCAGTGCGTGTGTGTGCTGGCTGCCGAGCGGCGGCTGCTGCGATGTGTGTGAGTCTTGCAGGAATGTGGGGTTGTCGATGCCGATGTGGGGATGCTGGGAGAGCTTCCTGAGTCTGAGCGAGGCGTTCAGGTCCAGCTGCCGACCCTCCTCCTCTCTGCGGCGACGGAGATCCTCCTGAAACATAGGACACACAAATGCATCATAGATGGAAATGCGGTTGAACAATTGTGATTTTTGAAAAGGTGTCACTTCATTTAGAAACGAGGTCACTTTCTGCTCTTGCTTGGTGCGTCATATCCGAAACCCTGTCGACCAAAGAACTATAGAAAATAGAGATGATTTCACTGCTCCATCTGACGGCACGGGCAATGTTTGCTTATGTAAACATGGATTTATGAATGAACGTGTGGCTGGATCCATTCGGAGTCAAGAGGTTGGCTCTGTCTTTTTTCACGTGTGCAGAAGATGACGTCCACTATTAGATGAGATTAATATAGTATGAATGGTATATTTAAGGAAATGGGGATTCACAAGGCACAGAGATGGTACTGTGTTGTGATTGTGGGAAATGTAGGAACCAGCTTTACCCATTCAAGGGACCAAAAGTCAGGATATATATGGCTCTACTTAGACCAATCATTTTTCTAAACCAGTGTGTTGTGAGTCTCCCAACTTTACGGGAGTGAAACACTAAGTTGTTCTTTCTCTTTGCCATGTTTACAGGTGTGCATGGAAAAAACGTCCCCTGTGCCCCTATTGGTCTACTGCACAGTACAGGGAGGCTCATTTTGAATTATACAAATATTTGGGGTAGTTAACTTTCTTACAATTCATCATATCTTATAAGTGTACCATGTGTTTTGTTTCTGAAGTAACTAAAGCAAAGGATTTCATTCTGAAATGTAGGGCATTGAAAGTGTAAATTAGCATTTAGGTAAAGGACAAGGCAAGTTGTACTTAAGTACATCACCTGAGTAAAGGTACTTGTTTACATTCCACCTCTGCTGTTGCCATGGTCAGCCATGGCAAAGACTGCACTGCAGTGACTGAGACTGTAGCACACTGGGCTTTGTCTGTTCCCTTTCCAAGTTTGCACTTAATAGCACAGCCGTGGATGTTTTTAAATACACATTATACATAAATACAACATGCATGTTTGTTGCGGATTTAATGTAAAATAAGCACAAGAGTGTGTGTGTGTGTGTGTGTGTGCATACCTGGTGCTGTCGTATCCTCTCCAGCTGTGCGGACCGTCGGACCGGCAGCGTTCGACTCCCCAGCTCTCCCGGACAGTCGACGGCCATCTCCCGGTGCTGCTGTCCTCCCCTCAGCTCTTCGTCTCCTCCTCCTCCCCCCCCCTCCTCGGCGACATGGCCGTTCAGATGGGAGGTCGTCATCCCTCGGAGTGGGCGTGTGTGGATTGCGGGGATGTTATGGTATGTGTATCTAGATACCAGGCGGGTCTAGGAGGGCAGCTCGGTAAACAAGGGCAGCCATGACACCTTCACCATGTGGAGGAAGCAGAAGATTGTGTCATTAATCTAGTTGGGGACTTTCTGCGTCCCAACATTCCTCCAACATGGATTAGAAGACAGCTGCAATAGAAGAGGAGGTTTCCTTATTAGGCAGTGGCCTTTACACTATCAGACCCAGGACTCGTGAACGGGGACTCTCAGGTATCCATTTACCCGGGACGTAAACAGACTGGTATGACTGGTCAAACACAGAAGGAATGAGTGTTTAAACAAACCACACAACTTACTGGTGGACTGACTGAGCCACTAATTACTGAACGAGTTAACAGCTGTATCAACTTACTAACTGGTAAATACTAAATCTACTCAAATGTGGGTCTTATCTTTGTAATTCTGGCCGTTGGTAGCAGAGATCTGGGAACGTCCGACAGAAAAGGAAACAGTTTACAGGCCTAAACAAGACGAAGAGTTGAGCCTGATTATCTAAACCGCTTCATCTGGAAGCTAAACCTTTTAGTGGTGTTACGTTGTTCCCAGAGTAGAATGTAAGAATAGGAATAAGACAAAATGACGCAAAGTTGGCGGGAACTTTGGAGCCAAGTTTGTAGCTGACATTTGGACTGGTCATAGTAGAAACACAGGTGAGACTGATGACATTAACGAGCAAGTGTCCGAGTAAACCATGACAGTGAGCAGACAAAAGGGAAGCTAACCACTCATTTGTTTTCCTACTCTGACATGTCAGCAAGGCAGATTATAGCCCCGGAAACTGTAATCAAAAATCAAAGTTTCAATTTCGAGAAACTTTGTTAGTTAACAGTCAAAATGTTTAAAGACACAGCTCATCTGCTTTGTCAGGACTGTGTTATGGTGGTTAGAGGAGATCTGACTGACCGTGGCCTGTAACCACCAGTAAACACCCACACAGGTGGCACCGCACTTTGTTTCAAACGTAGCTGAACTCTGACTGTTGGAGTCCCGTCCCTCTGGCAGGAGGCTGCGGTCCATCAGGACCAAGACCAGGACCAGGACCTCACGCCACAACAACGGTTTATTTACAGCTGCAGTCGGGTTCATCCACAAAGCCCGGGACCCCCAGTGACTCTGACATCCCCAGGACAATCTCCTTCAACACCCTTGCACATCTTTTCTTTTTATTAAAATACACATGCCACTTTTATCTTATAATAAATACTTGTTTTAAAGTACTGTTATCTGTTTGTTGTTTACCATATTTATCTTTAAATTATGTTTATTGTTTTTATTATAACTGTTTATTGTTATGCACCTTTCACCTAGTCAAATTCCTTGCATGTGCAACGTACATAGCAAATAAACGATTCTGATTGTTCCACAGAAGTATGTATCAAACATTTTAAACATGTGAGGAGAGCAAAGAGAAAAACAAAGTGTCTCATTGGAAAATGACCAAAACATTTGTAACTTTAGTGTAAAGCTTTGTATTCATGTGGCCCCATCACAGGAGTTACAGTTGAGTTTCAGGGCCTATAAATCCAGCACCAGGACTTTTTTCATTAGCAATGAATCCGTCTATTATTTTTTTCCCCCAATATATACATCCGTGCTCCACCCACACAGATGATTTCACTCATTTTTAGCAAATGACACTCATTCAAGACGGCTAAAGCCACAAGAAAAGAATGTCAAAGTTGTGATAAACTAGAACCGTTCTTTAAACGGACACCAAACCATCGGAGTGTCCCAACTGGTTTACCTGCTGGTTCATAAACTGACTGGAGGAGACTGGTGACTGCTCGATCACAACCCGGCATAGGGCCAAGTGTCCAGTAGCTGATTCATTGGTGCTCTGACTAACAGACTAGTTCAACACCACCATTTATGTCACTTTCCCTCCATCTGGGTTAGTCCACCCCCCCACTCTCCACCTATAACCATGACAATGGCTTTGTCAGCAGCCGGGTGGTCCCCCTGCCCCACCCACCCACCCACACACGTTAGGCAGCAGGAGGGAATAGTGGATGGAGCGAGAGGAGGGTGGGGGGGACCGGGGGGGGTAAAAATAAACATGTGAGACGGATGGATGCCTTATCTTTCCCTGCCACAATAACAACAGCATGTTGATATGCTATCTCTTACCAGCAGGACTGTACACACACACACACGATAGAGGTCCCATGATGCAGCAGTGAGGAATGCCAGGCAGTCCTGGGAACAAAATTCCACTGATGGGGGAAGGGGTAGTGTGTGTGTGTGCATGCGTGCGTGTGTGTGTTCTCACTGACCACCGGGAAGCCTTGAATTGTTGGGACCAGTCTGCATCATCAGCGTGGACACAGTGCGGTCACCTGGAGGCGAGCGTCACTTCTCTAGTCGTGTTTCGGGCTGTCCCAGGTCAGAGGTTACAGCTGTTGGACACGTGGTGAAATCCAAATGAAGTGAGCTTTATCGTATAGTGTTGTGTATTAGAGGATATCCGTAGGGTTTAGGCATTTGGTATGTTAAACTATCATTTGCCATTTTCCTCCATTCCATTTGAAGTAGACCTCAACCGTGGCAAATATCAAAATAAACAACAAGCTGCACACATCATTGTTTTCCAGCACCAAAGCTTTTCTCTGGACGCCTCAGGTCCAGCAGACAAATATGTCTTTCCCACCAGAGACCGCATTGAAACCACGGAACAATCCTCCGGAAATCCATGTTGGACTAGTTTTACCTTTATATTGCTTTCACTAAAAAGCTAGATTATCAGCCTTTTATTAGAAATGAGACTTTATTCTCATATCTAGTCATTTTGGACTCCAAAATGACTAGATATTGAAGTCTGTGCCCTAAAATGCTCTCCACTCCTCTCTGTCTTGAATTTTTTTCAAGTTCATATGGAGGTTAAAAGAGAAATAATTTCCAACCTGAGTCTCCAAAACAGGTTTGACCAAGCACAACTTAAAATGCAGACACAGCAGGTGAACGGAAGCGAATCAAACTTGTAACGTCATCCTCAGCACTCCACCACACTCACAGGACATGGAACATTCTGTTATGCTGGTTTTGCACATTACAAAACCTCTACCTTAAACACAACCCGTATGCCTACTAAAACCAAAGTGTTCTATTCAAAGTACAATTCAAAACACTCATATTACATGGTTATTACACATAATTGTATATTTCTGAATATACATAAGGCTTGTGTGTATGAGTGACATCACAACCTTAAACAGACCAATAATTCAAAATCAGGAGAACCATTCGTCAAGAACAATGCTGCGGTGCCGTTACACCTGACCCCGGTCCTGAAAGGCCCAGCCCAGTCCCAACATCATCAGCTAACGTCACCGCTCCACCACCTGTCCTTGTCGTCCCTGTCCCCGGTGAGATGCCTCATCCTGACCCAACGTCTTCGGCGGAGATACAAATTTGGGTGCACCTAAATGAAAAAGTTTGCCGCACCAGGTTAAAAATCTACCAGGGCTCCAGACTATCTATTTCCATTTCCTTTTTTTCATACTTCCTTTAATGCTACTTTTTATATAGCTTGTCCTATTTCATTGTATCACTGTGCAATTCCAGAAAGACAGACAGACACTTTATGTTTCGTATAATGCCAAGAAGAAATCCTTGAATGAGGCTTCTGTGTGAGAGCCAGTGGAGCCATAGACCAGTGATAGAGGCCTGCGTGGTGAGTATCTGATGCTCAGACATCAGTGAGCTAAGTACAGGAGGATTTGAGCAGCTCCTCTGGAGGGCCAGTCTTCCTGCTAGAACAACAAATATGAACCAGCTCCCATCACTGTGAGGGATTGAACACACGGTAGGGATGAAAATGAGGCTGTTGAAACTCATTCAGAGGCCTGAAGCAAGGAAAACAAAAGGACTGGAAATCACCCTGATGGATTACTGGCTACGAAAAAATAAGTTACAAACGGCCTGGGAGAAGCATGTGATGGTAACCACGTGAAACAGGACATGGACCGCTACCATGGGTCTGGTACTGGTTAGCACCTAATCATCATCATCCAGGGAGCCAAATTAAAAATGTTTTATGCTTCTCTGATGTCAATTTAAGTTCCATTTGACAGTTGTGACACAATAGTTTAGAGTGAAAATGCATTGCGTCATAGAGCGCTGAAGTTCATTAGTCCTTATTGTACTGGCACAAGGCCCCCACACCCCCGTGGCCCATTAACACAGGTGTTTTCACTTTGGTTTGCTAATCAGGCCTCCTCTCAGCCTCGCGTACACACTGTGTTTGACGTACGCCGCCCTCACTCTCACGTATTAGTTTGTTGCACCTTTTACTGCTTTATGACGTCATTGTCGTGTCTTCATTCCACACTACTATAGCGTAGGTACTATATCTACACAGTATAATGTTTCTACAGTTACTATACAAGATATCAACATCTTTCTCTGTTTTATACGAACAGAGAAGAACACGATATGTGCATCAAACTGCTGCCGTGTCCTGATTCCGTACTACACACGGATTGTATACAGAATGTACTGATAGGCTCTTTCCACTGCCGATGTGTCATCGTAGGAAAAGCCCAGGTATAATCAATAACAATGACAGCTGCATACCATTTAGACGTGTCGGTGTAAAGTTGGCAGCAGTACCTAGCAAAGAAGCGTAGCAGTGCACCAACGAAGGCTAAGAAGAGGTAGACTGCAGGTTAGCAACAAAACAAAACAAAAAATGTAAACAACGCAGGATTCAAATATCAAAATATGTTTTGACGAAGGAAACGTTACATACAACTCATGAGTTTGGTAACGTCAGCAAAAGTAAGTCCCTCCTCACTCCCAGCGCTAATCAGCTGGAGTCATTGGAAACACCTCAATGGTATGCAGAGCCTCATTTACTTTACGCAACATTTTCAAGAAGCCTTGGCACTACTGACACATTGTCTAATCACACAGGCATGATTTCCTTACTAGGTTTAAATGTACCCATGATACTGTGCAAGCCTAAGTTTGTGTACATGCTTTTTAAAGGGTAGATATGAGGTTTCCAGGCTTATTCTATCCCAGTTATGATGATGACATTAGCCGTTACCCCAGTAACCGGGTCAGGGAGGGAAACTAACACAAATGGCATTAACATCACAATGACATGCCTCAGTTATATTCATTGTCCGCTGTCCACCTTGCACTCGCTCTAAAATCCGGAGAAAATCCCATCAAAGCAGAACGGCTGAGGAAAAAAAGGCATCTGACTGGCTGCAAGTAACACTTTTACATAAAGTGGTGGCATCAAAATGTTGAGGGTAATTATCGCACATTCCTTGTATGTGTGACTAAGTGTTAAAAAGAGGCAATCTGCAGTGTGAGATTTTTTTTTTTTATACAGAAAACAGTATTGAAAATTAGTTGAATGCCTTTTGTCTGTATTGATAAAGTTGGCGCTCAAAACAAATTGCTAGTAGTTCGCTAACCCTTTTTGGAAAGGTTGAGAGTAGCACTGTCCATCCACATACATTAAGCCATTTATCAAGCATGTGCCTAAAAATGATTTGGATTTCTCCCACTCAGAGACCGGCTCATTAAAATACTTTATGTCTAATGATGTGGAACGCTAGCAGAAACGGATCCTTGACCTACTTAGAGTGGTGATCCATACATTGTGACTGAAGGCTACTGGCGGATTGTGCTGTAGATGTTGGGAGAAAGGACGAGGCGGGGTTCGGTTTCCGCCACCCAGTACGGCTGATGAAGACCTGCAGCCGTCTGCTGCTGGATCTCTGATCCCTCAGACTAGCAAAGTAGGACTTTATCGGAGCGTCTGCTGGACTCCTAAAGAAACACACCGAGGGTTGATAAGCTACAACACAACATGACGAAACCAACGCACACACACACACACACACACACACACACACACACACAGTGCGTGTATGAATGTGTGTCTTTACACAAAAAGCTCTTTGACAGAAGGGTTGGGGACACTGCAAGATCTCTACTGGCTGCCATTTGGTCAGGAGTTGTGGACTAAGATACACATTTTCTGAGAAAGAATTTATGTCCTAGATTTTTAAGACAGACTTAAGACTAAAAACACAGGTGTGACAGGGTAGCGTTCAAAGTTACCCAGCAGTGCAACCAAGGTAATGTGAGAAAGGTTCAGCTTCATGTCCTCCGATGTCTAACCTGGAAGACAACCAATTGTGTGCGTTTGACTCCCTTGGGAAACAGTTGCTTTCTGCTCCACTCAATGACATAAAAGTCCTCAAAACTAAATAGAGAAAAAGCTGATGGCAGCGGCCAACAGCGATATTTAACGAGCTGCCAGAGATGAATAAGTAAAACAATGTGTGGAAACACATCACTCGGGAAATGAGCTGCTTCACCGTGCGCCCCAATAATTGCCCCGTTAGGGCTGTGAATGTCAATTGCGTGCTCAACCCTGTGTCAACAGGAGGTTTAGCACTCAAGTTTAAAAGGGCAATATAAGCATCGTCGACGTCAGAGTTAAAATACCACTACAACTTCTCGGTTTACATTCCAAAACATTCTTGCAATAGTTACCTTAGATGAATTTCATGGTGTCAAACTCAAAAAGAACATGTAAGTTTAATTAAGCACTAAAGTAAGACGTGGACCCGATGATAACGTTTGTCGGACAGTCAGATTGTTAATCGTTCAGGCAACCAATCAGACGTCATGACCTCCCTCAGACTGCACGTTAAACGATAACGGCTCAGGCGGGAATCTAGCCTGATTCTAAAATGTGTCATGGCCAACCAATTCTGGGTTAAAATCAGGCTTAATCAGTACAATGTCTGAGAAATTTAAGAGTATGTTTAGTACCAGGTGCAGTGTTCCTGCAACAACCAACATTATGTGACACAAAGAGTGAGTTGAGCAGTCAGTCAGTGTGTGTGTGTGAACTGTGAATGTCACTGAGAGCAGAAGCAGAGCTGCCTCTTATCTTCTTGTGTTTAACACACACGCACACACACACGCACGCACGCACACGCACACGCACACACACACACGCACACACGCACACACGCACACACGTACCACTCTGTACCAGACAAAGAGAAAAAAAGAGCCAAAATGCGGGAGAGAGGGGGAATACAGACACAAGCTGGGTTTCTATTAAAATGCATAAGAATTTGTGATGCACTGATTTCGAAAAGATGACTATAGAGGACAGATTTCAATATTCGTCAATGTTCTGAAAAAACTTTTGACATACTTTTAAGTGGGAACGTTTTCAGCTATGTAAGTAATGGTGCAGTAAATGTGAATGGAAACATATCATTTACTATTTAAGGGGAAATGCCTGCTCTAGTTTGGCTGTATGACCATAAGTTTGTATGTTGTTGTTGTTGTTTTTTAGAGTACGTAATCTACAGAAACTCAGGCTAAGTAGTTCCTTAAGACGACTCGACCACCCAACCCCTTGTTTCGGCTGGCTGAGGCAGGTTTCACTGACTGACAGCCTGAAACTGCTAACAAATGCCCAAACAGCACACTAGAATTAAGCACACTGACAAGCTGTGGCCAGGAAAGAACCGTCATCATATCCAAGGTGGACGACACTGACCAGGTGACAGAATTGGCCCCAGCGTGCTCACGTCCAACCCTGATTTGGTGACACATTTTCGTCTGGCAGCGGTCTAACTTTGGGTCCCAATCAGGTCAGAGAACCGGAGTGAGAATGAGAGTGAGCGAGGGATCGAGAGAGCATTCCAGAGAACAGAGGACTTGTGTATTTTGCTGGCCTGTGGCCCAATGTGCCTGTCCTCACCTCTCTGCGTCTCTGGCTCACAGCGGGTTTACGGAAAAGTCAGCATCGACCCCATCGCCATAGCGATGCGACCTCGTACCTGCATCAGAGCCGATCTAAAGGTCAGTTGAGAGCTTTAGAGCACCGGGGTGTTCACATGCTGTCCTACACGCTGTAGACGACGGACCATATGCACCTGTAGCTCAGTGGCTAGGCTGACGGCCTAGAACTAAAGGGAAGGTACCTGGCTACTTAGACATTCCTACTGTGCATCAAAAATGTATTCATCATTTTGTAGCACCACATTCTACAAAAAATACTATTTTCCCTTTAACAACCTGTGAAATTTGACACATGAAAAAGGCTTCTCATCTGCTGATGAAAGCTGTAGGAAATAGCCAGTGGTGGGAATCTCCAGAGGCCCCAAGATACAATATTATCACGATACCTAAATCACAATACCTAAGTCACGATACGATATTATCATAATACCCAGGTCACGATAGGATATTATCACAATACCCAAATCACGATACCCAAGTCACAATACGATATTATCACAATACCTAAAAACAATACAATTTATCATGACACCTAAGTCACGATACGATATTATTGTAATTTTGCGATATCAAACATTGCGGTAATATGCAATTCATTACCTAATTTCATTTGAAAATTATGCAGTTTGGCAACATCTGTAATAACAAATTGGAACTCCCTCTATACTTCAGTATTTCATTTAAAGTTAGTCATTGAGGCTCCAGTCCAAACTTGTTTGTAACATATCAACCGCTAATGAGTATGCCACTGTGCACCATAACAAAAACCTCACCCTTTTAGGTTACCCTCTACAGACAGTCCTCATGCTGTGGCATACAACAGAAGCAACATACACTCATACTGGAACCAAAACACATTACATAATAGACAATATCAATTTAAAATACACACAGTCTAAATCTAACTAGCCAGTACGTGTTTGTTCCCTAAATCCAGCGGATTATAAAGAACACTAAATAAATCTGTTAATACCTGTGGTTAAGAGTGTAATTGATCTTGTCTCGCACACTTCAGCTGTGTGAGACAAAGCGCTGTTCCTTCTCTTCATCTGAGACAAGAGAAACCGTCAGTTGTCACTACAACAGTGTTTGTTTAAGTTTAAAAGAGTGTAAGCTTCCCCCAAAACACACCACACCACCCGGCTCCTTGGGCAGCTGGACCGTGACAATGTTGTCAAACCAACATTGCAAATCAGCATAGATCATCAAAAGCACACCGACAGCCTCAGGCCCCCAGCATGACACAGCGAGGGGGAATCAGTCACTGACATGAGAGATGTGGGTGTTCAAGACAGCGCCCTGGGACTACAGTCATGAGGTTACATGTTTGCCTGTCTCCTCCACAGTCTTTACATATATATATAATCTGTATTTATTCAAACATGTGTGCTCCTTGTTTGCATTCCAGCCAAAATGTTTGTGTCAAAGAAACACAACATAGGCTTTTTCACCCAGCATCATGGAGTTACTACACTCCAACTATGTGATAGTGTAACATATTTATACACGGGCAGTTTGAAATCAGATGAAAACACAGGGAGACATAAAGAAAGAGTTTAGATAGGCCACACAACACGTTTGACATCAGTGCAGCTCATAGTGGTATGTGTGCAGTCTTGTGTTGGCAGAGCCCAAAACATACTGTTCTCTAAGGTTACTCATTTAAAGAGTATGTCTGTCAACGTTACATCTGGTTCTCAGCCTGTAGGTGCTCAGCAGGTAAAGCCCCAGGATGAACTATTGAATTGGTGAATTGGTGAATTGCCAAGTCTCGGTTCATAGACAAGTTTTAGCAGGCAGTAACGAACAAGTTCTCCCTTTCGAAACCAGCCTCCAACGTAGTGGCGAGGTAACGTGAGTCAGAACAAGTCTCCGCTAAAGGTGGAACATGGAGGAATAAAACACTGTAGCTTAACGCTGCGGGTTGGGACGCTGTCCTCAGATGACCAAACTAAACACAGTCCTCTGTTGTAACTATCTGTTAACAGTCACATCGTGTCAGCGTGTCGGTGGGAGTTGGGGTTGTTTAGTGTCTGTGACCAGGCGGAGTGACAGCTAGCTACGCGAGTGACGCTAGCTAAGAAAAGCGACTGTTTAGGTGAGCCACTACCGGAGTAACTCAGAAGTAGCTGAGCTTTCGGTCATTATTTTCATTTTCCAGTAGAAATAAAGTTAATTCCGCTCGTATAAAGCTTTGGCGCCATATTAGCGCCCAGCCGCCCTCACAAAAACTCACTTTATTCAGCGAGTGTGGCCAACTTTAACGTTATCGGGCTAATGTTGGCGGCTAACGAGCTAGCTCGCTGCTTCCTGGAGCACCTGTTGATAACAAAGCGGCTTCAGACGCGACAGAAAACTCTCCAACACTCACTCTGTCCCGGAGCCCTCCGCGTCCTCCTTCAGCAGCTATGTCCCACTGACGCTTCCTATTTCAGGGTTAGTTTCTTTCCGACCAGTCGTGGCTCGGGCTCTATTTTTCTATTCAGTTTCACTCCGACCAGACCCGTCGCTCGTTCATCGGACACAGCAGTGGACCTCACCCTCACCCTCCTCCTCCTCCTCCTCACTGACTGTCATTTCCAACTCCAGACAGGGGGCGGAGACCACGTACCAGCAACGAGATACAACAACGATGCTGATTGGACACAGCGATCAAGGGAATCGTGTCTAAACCAATCAAACGCGTTGCTTTATCGTTGAACGCTACAGTGAAATGATTACTATTGATACATTAGTATCAAACAAGTCAAAACTTACCACAAACACGAGCAACTGAAAAATTACTTCTTTCTTTTTTACATTTGTTGAAGATAAGATTTTTGGATGTATTGCATTAAAATATTTTTTAATATTTAAATGTATATTGTTTTCACTGTTCAGCTCTCGTGCACAGACGTGTGCAACAACACTTCTATGTTCCTGCAGAGATAATTCATGTCTTTGGACCCCAATGCCCCCCATTTGAAAATCAGCTGACTGGGGTCTGTACCTGTGTAGGCTGCACTTTATTTTGGTGGACAAAGATGTTTCCACTGCATTCAAATTAAATATATATTATAATTTTCTCAATATGCCTACTGTACTGGATCCCATGTCCATACTGGGATCTGATCATAAAGTGGAGCAAGCCAACCTGAAATACTGAGCTACATATAAATACATACTGACAAACTTCTCCTGGGCTTTGTTTACATTTCTGCAGAAGTTTCTTAAAAAAAGATCTCCTGAATACAACAGATTCTACATTATTCAAATAAAAGCAACAGTAACACAAGTAGGTTCATAAGGAACACAAAACCATTTTTTGTTTTCAGAAGAACCAATGTAGGCCTATTCAGATAAAACAATTGGCCTTTTTGTCCATTTGAGAGGGGATTTAAATCCCAGTGACAGCTACATTTTCAGTCATTTACAACATCACAGACCGCATTTGTCACAAAAAAAAATCCAATATTCTGTCAAATCTGGCGAAGAAAAAACGTCCTAACAGCAATAAAAACATGTTTTTGCTCTTTGATTTCAAAATGAGTTTGTGAAACATTAATTCTGAGCGTTTGACCTAAAATCTGAGAAATTGCACATCAAGGTGGAAAATTAACTCATAAAACTGATGCAAAATTATGAAACAGAAAAGAAATCTGATTTGCAAATATGTCCTTATAGCTCACCAATTTATTTTTAATTGTCTTTGGATGATGAAATAATAGCCTACATTATAATATTTCTCACAATCCTTCTGTTACATTTCTTGCTTAGGGAAGTTGTATCCCTATCATCTGCAGTTATGAAGACAAAACCCCTATAGATGTCCAATAACTGCATATGACTGATGTTTCTAGCTTTGCACACCTTGTATCACAGCTTTCCCTCATGACTGAAACTAGTAAAATGATATATTTATGTCATTATAATCACAGATAAATAGGAGAAAAAAAAGAAACTTTCCGCAAAGAGAAGTACAGAATAATCAGGATTATTTTTATTAATTCATCTTCAGTTTCAATAATATCATTACAGAAAAAAAACATCCTTTTCATTATATTTATACAGTAGTAGTAGAATGCTGTGTCATTGCTTCATTACAAGTGCTGGTCATAGTTTATAGTGTGTGCAGTGTGACACTGAGTTCAGTCCAGTGTTACGAATCACTCAGTACAAAGGCAGTTTAACAAGAACCTGCTTCTTCTTACTCAAATGGATCTATCTGGGTTTGACTGGTCCTCCTTGGGCAGGTGGCAGGACGTGCTCCGATGCTGCGTTCATGTCATGGCGGGCTTATCGTAAATATGAGCTGCCGAATACAGAAACGCGGAGAGTGTTTTCATATTTAATATATATATTTTTTTTTTAAATAGAATTTGGATGTGGTCCTTCGACTGAATGAATTACCGCCTTTGAACTGTAGCAAAAAAGTCACCCTGTTCTTCCACTTCCTCTGACATGACATGAACCCAGCATGAGCCGCTGATAGATATATGGTGCATTTGAGGTAACTGGGAAGTTTCTGACATCTGAGCGAGAGGAATTAATGAGAAGACAGTGTTGGTACCAGAGCCCGGACTTTGAAAAAACCTCTTACTTTCGCACCAGTGATCGCGTCGAGAGCTGCCACCAAATGTGACATTTAGTCAGGTCAGAAGCCCCGCCCAGGTGCTGCACCCTCGTCTCACGCCTGGAATGAGACCTGCCCAAAGAGAAAGACACGCCCCCCCCCTCCCTTTATGGGCATGCAAGTGTGGCGAAGGAGGAGGGGGAGGAAGAAAGGAAGATGGAGAGAGGAGAGGAGGAGAGGGAGGGGTGGAGGAAGACTGCGTCGGCCTATCAGGAGAGAGGGGGGGGGGGTTCAAAGCTCAGACGTTCTGCCCGGTGCTGCACTGAGGTCATGGAGGAACGATAGTGGACGTGAGCGTCTGGTCTGGAAGTCGACGCTTTCGTATCTCAGGGGGGAACCGACATCTGGGAACATGAATTATGTCCTCTTAAAATACCATTTAATTCAAACGAGTACCAGTTTTTGTTGTGTACCTTTATTCCGACATGACCTGAATGCAGCACTCGACCTTTGACCACGTGGGTTTGTTTGGTACTGATCACACTGATGGGAAGAATCAGAGTCAAGTAAGGTATGGTGCGCATTGGTGAATGCTTGGGACTCACAGATTGCATATGATGCATTTGAACGGTCCTTGGTAATCGGTAAACAATTTAGTGTTTAGTCAGCAGGATACAGCAGCAAGCCGGCCTACTACTTTGTTAATGCTAATAGTAAACTTAGCTTTCAACGGTGGGCTAAATATCAAACAAGCTTTTCTTCCAGTGATGCTCAGACTATGTACAGTACATTGAGAGAGAAGAGCAGTCAAATGATTTTGTCTATTTTACAGCCTTGAACTGCGTTCGATTCTTTTGACAAGCACCTGAAACACTGGCGTGGTAGAAATACACTGGTCGTGTAGTTTACGAGCACCTGAACGCGACACCCTGCTTTTCAGGCGATGCCGGGTTGGAGTTTTCTCTGAGTCGAGGGGGGTGGGGTGGGGGTGGGGGACGGTATGTCACAACTCATTCAAGCGGCTCTTTCGTTCATGTTCGCGTGTGCGGTTTGAAAAAATGGAGATGAAGGCGTCTGATTGGCCGAACAGGAGCCGGCCTTTGAGACCAGTTGTCAACAAGGTATAGTCATCAATCTTTGGCTCCCTAAAGGATCATCTAATCATATTCAAAACAAATTCGTACCATCAACAAATCACACGAAAAGACCCGAGCCAGCGCTTGGTTGTGTGTGTAAAATGAGTCTTATCCCTCCAGTCTTAATAAAACTCTACCACTGTAGTTGATTTTGACTTGATCCCACATGCACCGTGCTGCTGTCCCAAAATACTCACAGGAGCACCATGTGTACAATAATCCGTGGCTAAAAACAGTCCCCAACAATGCAGTGCAATCAATGTTCGCTAAAAACTACAGTGCCCAGCTGTTTAGGAAATTACTGAGACATATATATATATATATATATATATATATATATATATATATATATATATAATTTTCTTTAATCAGAGCTTTCCAGACCCTTTTTTAAAGGAATAGTTAAGAGATTTTGGTAAACACACTTACCAAAGTTAGATAAAAAGATTGATTCATCAGTATGATCACTCATGTCTGCGCACTAAATGTGAAGCTAAAGCCAGCAGCTGGTTAGCTTAGCATAAAGACTGGAACCGAGAGGGACTTGAGCTATACACAATCCTCACCAATTAACTTCATTGGTCCTTTTATGGGAATTTGTTGACAGTGAGACAAAGTAGATTTATCGCGACAATAGTTGTAAAAAAAAAAAAGAAAAAAAGAAAAAAAAAAAAAAGCAAATATCACATTTATCGAAGAGCGTTTCATTTTCCGTACTGTAGCTTTATGGCGTAGACTAGTTGCAGGGTGACGGCTGTAGTATTACTGTCTGTGTGGCCCACCTGTGATTTCAGAGAGGTTTTCTCCCCGACTACAGATCATATTGTTTATGTTCATATCTGATGTCAAATGATTCCAGCGTGACGAGAGAGGATTGACTCATCCAGTCCCGCCTCGCCCTGCCTTAAAGCCGAGCCACTGACCCACCTAAACACTTCCATGGCTTTCATTGAGAGTCAGGAGTCTTAGTGTCCCAGGATGGTTGGAAAATGTTAGATCTGGAACCCCAAAAAAATGTAAACTAATATCCTTGGATTTTTTTTCCTTCTTTTTTTTTGGCAAAAACATGTCATATTTACTGTACTGGCACAAACTATATTAGCAGCTTCAATAAAAAAAAAAGATGTCTTCATAAGCCTTTAGTTCATATTTCTGTCAATACTGATGTCAGGGTCAGTGTGTTCCAGGAGGAGATGAAGTAATACTGCACGGAGGGGGGTTATTAAGGAGTTTCTATATCTGGGTAGAGGATGCCAGAGCAGAAAAGAAGGAGAAGAAGAAGAAGAAGAAGAAGAAGAAGAGCGAAAGAAGGGGGAGAGAAAAGGATAAAAGGTCAGGAGGAGAGGAGAGGAGGAGAAAGTCTCTATATCTCTAGATCTACCAGGGAAAAATATCCAACGCACAAAGCAAATGAACAGGAGAGAAGAGGGCAATGATTACTACTAAGATGAGAATATTCAATCAGAACCATGATAATAATAATAAATAGAATATTAATTAAGAATATCAATAATCATTATCATCAGGATAATAATAATATTACAGAATAAATCTCGTATTTTATATATATCTTTTTTTTCACATTTTTTTTTCTCCATTGAAATACAGTGATCTCCTCAGAGCAGACCAATGAGGTTTCAGCCTCCGCTGGCTTCCGATTGGCTGTTGCATATGACATCACAGCTAATGGCGACCAGGTAGACATGCATCACTTCCTGCCCCCGCCCGTTTCCTGTCCAGACAGGAAGTCCTGGCACTGCCATGGTAATCGGTAGCGAGTGACATTGAAGTCTGGGGAGAAAGTATTTCGGTGTTACAGTTGGACACGCCCCCCCCTCCCCCCTCCCCCCCTCATTCTTACAGCTACTTGAATGAAACAGACTATGACGTACCTGCATCATAGCCGTCCGATGACCATGACGTCCACGACCTCTCCCTTGTGCAGTTCCACGTACTGCTCCGTTTTGGGAGGCAACATCAGCAGACCGTTGGCGCTACGCATTGACATTAGCCTGCTGGAGACCTGGTTGCCTGGGGGGGAGAGCGGGGGGGGGGGGGGTTATGTGTGAAACTGTGTTTGTAGGACACTTGAGCAGTTTTTACTCTATTGTACAAATTAAAGCTAGGGTTGGTAATCTTCTTCAAAACATTTTTTGGGGAAAAGATGTTTTGGAATTCTCTTAACATCCTGAAAGCAATAAAAAAAATCAAAGACTGTAAAAATGTAAAAACATTATCTGTAGCTATCGCAGGACTGTAATAAGTCCATCCAATCATTTCATTCAGATATGCGGGCCTGAAGGGACGGGCTGTTAAAGTTGCCGACTTGGCAACTTTTACGAATGCCGCTAGATACCTTTTATTGGAAAAGAGTTTGCAACACTGGGCTGTTTTTTTTTTTAGGTTGACTCATTTTAAAAACAAACGTACTGTTGCTAGTTTCCCAAGCCAACCCTAGCTTTAACATATACTGAATATAAGAATCAAGGAAATTCATTCTGTAGCTATGGTGACAGCATCATTTACGACACGTCTCATGTGTAACGCCCCCTCCTATTAATCACAGCACCAAGTAAGTGTTTGGTTGGTCCCGTCTCAACAGACACCTTTGTTGAAAACACCACTTATTTTAAGGCTACCTTATTTTAATTTCCCTTTTGAAATGCATATCTTCTGCCACGTTTACGCCCGGCGTCCATACTACTGCGGAGTTTTAGAGCACCCAAAATGAAGTTTTTGAGTTTGTAAATGCTACCGATGCTGTGTAAGTGAAAGAAATTGGGTGTTGTGTGGATAGGCACTGAACCAGAGACCTTTGAAAACGATGACATAAACCCCGCCTTCGCTACTCGACTGGGTCTTAGACGTCATGACGCGTCCTTCCCTGGTTCGTCACGCCACCGGAAGAAAACAAACAACCTCGATTATTGATCGACTACCAGGTTAATTCAACATAGATAACGGATTGGAGGCGTTGCTGAGCTTGTTGTCTATAATGGCAGCTGTTTTTTTATTTTATTATTCTACTACTGCCGACATGCGGAGGAAGCAGCTGTTATTGGAGCGATTAGCGACCGGCGTTATCGTCCCTACGGATGGACACAAAACTTGCCTTTTCTTATTAATGCTTATTTTGTTCTGCACAACATTTAATGTGCGAGAGAGAGAGACAGAACAAGACCTGCAGCGGTGTTTGAAAAACAAAACTTGTGTGTGTCCAGTGCTTACCTGTGCTTTGTGCCCAGGGCAGCGGCTCCTGGTGATGCCAGGTGAGAATACAGCGGTGGTACTCTGGTCTGGGATCCAGCTTCACGTCACAGGAAAGCTGAAACAAACACACACAAACAAACACACACAAAATGTTACGGACTTATACATTTTTTATTTTATATTGTCTAAAACCTCAAATTTAAGGGTATCACTTGAAAAAAAGCATTGGTACATTGCTTCCCAATTTTGTCTGGGAATTACAATTATTCTCTCCCCGAGAGTCCGATGAGAAGATGGACACCGTTCTCTGTCTGTACCCTAAATATGAAATACTATTGATGACTATATGACAGCCAGCGGCATTCATTCCTGCACAGACGTCTGCAGGCAAACAGCTGATGGAGGTTTCTGTTGAAAGCTGTGACGGGCTGACGGGTTCTGAGATGCATTTTTTTATTTTTTCAAACTGTGGATTTTTCATTTCATATTTCACCGAAAGTTCTCAGTTACTTAATGTAACATATTAAATTTTGGATTCTAATTATGAGCCATAATGTTGCAAGCATCCAAGGTAGGTAGCTATGCGATTGTGAAACAACGGTAGATGTAGAAGACCAACGTCTGTACGACAACCTTGTTTTAAGAAGTACTACACTACCCACAATCTTCAGCAGTAGCAGCGGCCCCTCTGATTGGCGGAGCTCGGCGTTACCATGGAAATGTTTACCGCTTGGTTTTAGATCGACAACGATTAAACGTTTTTCGGGAGTTTCCTGAGGCGGCGTTCGCCATTCACAATGGTTTATGGGACGAGTAGCTCCTTCACTCTTAAGATAATTATGTACACAGTCTTGTACCTTTACCTTTTCTGTCTTTTGCTGAGTCAAATGTTTTTTAGTGTTAAAAAATAAAAACTCTTTATAGAAAGGATTTTCTGAAAAGACAACAGAGTGAGTGAATGGGAATTTCACTTGTGAAACCAGAGGCGTTCAGAAAGTGGACGGTCCCCGTAGAGGGACGTTCTCCTTTTAATCTCCTCTCCACAGTGAGGTCAAAGGTCGGTTGTAGGAATTCAGTGTCCTGCTCAAAGACACGTCAGCAAGACGGGGATTGATAGGTTACTTAATAGCTTGGGTTGGTGATATTCTATATTCTAGTCTGTTTGTCTGTCTGTCTATGTGTGTATGTGTGTGTGTGTGTGTGTGTGTGTGTGTGTGTGTGTGTGTCTGTGTGTGTGTGTGTTACCCTAGCTTTAATAATTGTAGGTCTAGGGTCCAGAATGCCTTGCATCTTCCTCAGAGCAGGAATCACAAACAGGTTACATGTCACTACTGCAGACACTGGGTTACCTGAAAAAAACAAAACAATACCTGGTTACTATGGCAACTGCACAGAGGACAGCCTGCAGACCAAAGTTAGATGATCAATAGATCATTGATACAGTTTATATTGGTGCATACACAGCGCAGATCTTCACTCTATACATACACCAATATCCACTCCGGGTCTCCATTTGCATTAGACGTGTTTTCCTGTGCAGGTGTGCTAGTTATCTTTACACTCCCTACATGGATTGTACTCCCTGTAAATGTATCTTGATGTCTTAGTCATGACCAACACGGGAGACCTCGAGCCAAAACGGTCCGGACTACGCATCCAACGCAACCACATTGAGAACTTTGACAATGTCTTCAGGACAGTAACGTGCACGTCAATCAACTATCAGAATACTGGCAGATTGGGACAGTTTACAGTTTACACGATCAAAGCAATGTCACGTGTGCAACACAGCCGAGGAAGCAAAACAAAGAAAACAGATCTCATGGGAGGTGTGTTTTGATTGTAGGTGCAAATATACAAACTAAAAGGCATATCTATGCCAACAACAAATCAAATGTATCTGGTGGACTACCACGGCCTTCAGTTGCCTCATCTCCCCAAGCTCTCGCTTTAACAGCAGACGTAATCATTTAAGAGTAACTAAACCCCCAAAAACACTTTATTCAGTAGAAAACCAACATGTATGTTTATTAAGTAGTGTTGTTGATGGATTCAGGTCCTCATCTTGACATTTTAGTGCAAAGTATTTTAATTCTACACTGGAATACCTAGGACAAACTCAGTTTTCTATTGGCTGATCTGGGGCCATCCAGCGCGCTCTCATAAAACCAAACCTCTGTGCAGTAGAAACCTCACAGTGATCACGACTATCCAGCTCAAATTGATTACTATAAACAGATAAATATTAGAACACCTATATTTCTCATGATACCATCTACTATCTACAATCTAACAGACATTAGTATATTGGTTACATAAATATCAAGTAATGAAAACTGCTCGCTTTGTTGGTTTTTAGTTCTGGCTCTGGGTCACTGCAGTGCGGGCGTTGCACGCAGACGAACGGCGCCCTCGTCTGGCAAAACAGCTCCAAGCTCTGGCATCATGTGGAGGGAGGCGGGAGCCGTTCGTCCGCCCACGTTGCCGACGTCGCAGTAGCACAGTAGCCGGTAGAGGATCGGCCTGAAAATTCACTTTAAAAGGAGGGCACCACGAGACCAGGTATTACCCGTATACTTGAAAAGCCATGACGGAGCTGTGACTCAACGTATCTTAGCCCCTCCTCACAACATTATTCACGCTCTAGAGGCCCAGGCAAATGTCTGGGGTTTAGTTAGTCTTTCATGATGATTACATCTTTAGGCCACACCCACACCTTAGAATACAGCACCACAAGATGAGTCCTAAATTGGAACTAATGCCATTGTTTTCAATGAAAAAAAAGGTGGTACAAATCCCTTAATGCTGACATAAAAATGCTCTGCACAATAACTAAAACCTACATTATTGTGACAAAAGTTGAGCTGAAATCTAAAATATATATATGTACACATATATATACACATACATACACATTATATATATACACACACACACATATATATATATATATACATATATACATATACATATACATATATATATACATATACATATATATATATATACATATATATATATATATACATATATATATATATACATATATATATATACATATACAT